>CM049877.1:32953187-32985687 GCA_027474115.1 Schizopygopsis malacanthus | reverse complement strand
AAAATACGAATATCATAAAGCTCCGGGTACCCGCACACAACCGCGATTAACTTGTCCTCCATTGTTGTTTCAGATTTTCTGCCTCCGCTCGTAATCACGTCACTGCTAGAGCAAGCTCCTGATTGGTTAACGCAGCGCGAATATACGCCAAAGTTCAGATTTTTGAACTCGCACAAATCGCGCGAATAGCGCCGCAGGATTGTCTATCGCGTCTTTGCATTGACTTAACATGTAAATAATTCGCGTGAATCACTTCAGTCGCGTCTGGTGTGAACGCATCTTTACAGCAAGCGCTCTGTGACAGACCACTGCCAAATAAATGAATGCGTCACAGGAAACATTCAGTGAGCGGAAACTTACAAAGAGCTTCAGGAATTTGAGGATCCTCTTGTGTGTCAGGATGTAGAGTGTGTTTCCCGTTAGAGGATCAATGACGGGTAATCTGTGGATCTTATGCTTCAGTAGAGATGAGACAGCATCGTATAGACTGAGAGAGAGAGAGAGAGAAAACATCAGACGTGATGAACTCATTCAATCTGCACTCTAACAAACTCTTACCTGGCATTGGGCGATATGCTGACGAGAGGTTTGAAGGAGTCTTGCAAGTAGACCTCTATAAGAGAAAGACAGATCAGTCACAGGATCACACATCAGAGTATAAACCTCACCAATACACATCGAATCATTCCCACCTCGCCATGTTTCTATTTTGTGCTCTTCTAATTCATATATCTGGACCTAAAACAGAAAAAGAAAACGCATGTTTAAATGTTCCTCAAAGAGACTGGAGGAACAACATCAACGGGAGAATCACTTTACCAGAGGAGACTTGTAATAGCGATGAAGTATATTGATGAAATCTGTGATGGTCAGCATACCTACAATAGAAAGCAAAGAAAGAAAACAAGACGTATGTTAAATCAGAACTGTGTTCCAATAACAGAGAATGTCTGTATATTAGACATCTAAATATAATTACATTAATATTTCTACTTCAGTCCAGTAAGATTTCAATGTTTTTGAATAGTCTCTTCTAAATAACTTTATTGTCACTGACTTATTTAATGTGGAAACAAAATTCAACTGATTCCAAAAATGGTTGTGTACATAATCTTTCAAAACAAAAAAACAAAAAATTCTATTTTGCTCCACATCTGATTTGTATTTTTTTGCTAATGCAATCAAAGCCACATGGCAATGAAAAATAACAACACAGTCTAACTTGATCCAATGATCCAATCCGATCTACCCTTAATGATTTTCATTATGTAATATCTATTTATTGTGAATGCAGTTTAAGCTAATCAAACAATCCCACTATATTTACATTTAAAAAAACCTTGCTTACCAACAAAGCATTGTTTCTTGCTGTCCCAGAGAGGCGCTGCTCTCACTCCATTAGACACTAGAGCAAAGAACGCCTTCTTCACCTGGTGACATACAACCATGAATTACCCAGCAGCCACTCGGACAGCTTAAACGACATGAATGATGACACGGCACAGAGCAAATATACCCAACCCTTAAAGTCCTCATGAAAACAATATGTGTCGGATTCTAATATCAATAATTCATATCATTCCAAATATTGTGTGTGTATGTTAATTCTCTTTTATCAGAAAGTAATCATGTGTTCTCTCTCTTAAACAACATACCTTTCCTACTAACATCACTTTTTATATAAATAATGTTACATAGTTTTAGCAAGTGCACATTCAGTCATGCTGTATTCTGGTGTGGAACGCACACTTTACATGACCTGATTAATTAAAGGAATAGTTCATCCAAACATGAAATTTACTCACCCTCATGAGTTTGTTTCTTCGTTTGGATTTGGAGAAATGTAGTATTCCGTCACTTGCTTACCAATGGATCCTCTGCAGTGAATGGGTGCCGTCAGTCCAAAGAGCTGATGATATCTCGGATTTGTTTCTTACAAACACTCACAGCTTTTCACTGCACAAGACATTAACTTGTGGATTATTGTGATGTTTTTATCAGCTGTTTAGACTCTCATTCTGACGGCACCCATTCACTGCAGAGCATCCATTGGTGAGCAAGTAATGCAATGCTATATTTCTCCAAATCTGATGAAGAAACAAACTCATCTACATCGTACCTTTTCAACAAATCTGAGTGAACTTTACTTATAATGAAGATTAAAATCATGCTTTGTTTTGTTTCACACAGAAATGTGTGATATTATGGAAATGCATAGGTTGTAAACAAGGTTGCACATTTAACATCATTTGATTTCTTCTGAAAACCAACCTGTAGAGAAGTGTCAAACACCACTAATTTTGAGCTGGTGGGCACCAGGTCATAGCAGCGGTGGGATTTCATGAAGCGGGTGTAGACATTATACTCAGGATCTGGTTTGAAAGAAAGCGAAAACCCACTGGATCATATTTCTGTTCACTCCAAACACTGAAGTCAAACCCCTGCTCGGCTCTGCTTTCACATCTTGTACATGAGCTGCAGGTCATCGCAGGACTACAGTATCATCTTTATTTATTCACATTCTTACCCTCTGTGTGCGCCTCCTTCTTACCATCCAACTCATCCAGAACAGCAGGAACCTGAAAAACAGATGTCAAGATGTGAACATTCAGAGCTCACTTTCATTTGACCCTCATTTATCTGATTAAAGTTCTGGCTGACTAACCCTCAGGCATGTGATCAGCTAGAGACAAAAAAAGAGGAAAATCTGACCACGCCCCATTTATGATATATATATATATAGAGAGAGAGAGGATGAGGAGAGAGAGAGAGAGAGAGAGTGAAATGTGAGATGAGGATGAGGAGAGAGAGAGAGAGAGAGAGAGAGGATGAGGAGAGAGAGAGAGAGTGAGAGAGAGTGAGGATGAGGAGAGAGAGAGAGAGAGAGAGAGAGAGAGAGAGGATGAGGAGAGAGAGAGAGAGAGAGAGTGAGAGAGAGTGAGGATGAGGAGAGAGAGAGAGAGAGGATGAGGAGAGAGAGAGAGTGAGAGTGAGAGAGAGTGAGAGAGAGAGTAACGCATTAATGAAGAGAGAGAGAGAAGATGAGAGTGAGAGTGAGAGAGAGAGAGAGAGAGATTAAATGTCTACTCTCTGTGAGTCAGTGATCGGCAGCAATGAGACTGTTAATGTATCATTTTCTTCATGAACATAGCCGTTGTTGTTACCTCGTGTGAGAAGTAGGGGTCGACCGATTATCGGCGCCGATATTAAGCATCTTTTAACCGATAATAATCAGATATGGCCATTTCTAGCAAAACATATTTGCACAATGATTTTTGAAGGATTATGTTTGAGCAAACAACATACTTATTTAATGACGAGGTGACAATCGCAGTCATATACATGAATTTAACCGTACTAACAGCAGACATGTAGTTCGAAGTTTGGATGAATTATATCAAAAGTAGGTCCATCACTTAAATCCGCGCTTGGGTTGCCAGCTAGTATCTATAAATATCTCAAGCCGCCAAAAAAAAGTCACTCTAGTAACACGTCATGAATCCTGCATGTTCTGGCATCTCTGCTTAATGAATGACACAGACGTGCGGTTTTTACTGCACACACACATACTGAAGCGCGTGATGCTCGCGGTGACTTTGGCCAGCGATCTGGTCGTCTCACTAAATGAGACATAAATACACGAACAAGATTCCTATAATCCAAGGCAACTTTCGTCTTTGATCGCAGAGTCACTTGACATGTTCACAGACAGCCGATTAATGACTGTTGCGATTTCAAGATTTGAGTAAAACGATCTGTCAGTATGACATCTATACATAAGCTACATGAAACTTAAAAGTGTCCGTTTTTCAAGACAAGCTATGAGCAGAGTTAAGTAAGGAATAATTCCCGACGGGCCGTTTAATTATTATAAACGTAATAATGCACACCCGAGGTGCAATTATTTTTATAATAATTTAACTGTTCGGAGTCAATTAATCACACAATACGCTTATACTACGGTTGTCAAAGTTTTACAAAATGGTTTACAGAATGCATCTCATGGGTGAACGCCTCCCTTGCTAATTCCAAAACATGTTATTTTAAACCGTAACAGACGCTTGAGCCGTTGATAGCAGACTAATGTTGTTGTTAATAACTAAGTTATGAGAGATTAGAAGAGAGAGGGAGAGAGAGAGAGATGAAGAGAGAGAGAGAGCATTTAAAGAGACGTTTTTTTGTCAGAGCTCTTGTTATTATTAATTTTGGCATTATTTTCATTTTTACACCTGTGAGTCAGTGATATCGGTTCAGAAATATCGGTTATCGGTCTACTTGATCTGTAAGTAATCGGTATTTTCGGTTCGGCCCTGACAAACATATCGTTGTCGACATCGCTTGTGAGAAGTCATGTAGTGTTTAAGTTCTTAAACTATGTTACTGATAAAATCGTCAGAGTATTGCTAACTACATTAGCGCTTATGTTAAGGTGTGTGCAAACTATATTTGTGTCTGTGAGGGAGAGACCGAGAGAGAGAGTAAGCTATGTGCTTTTCGTATATAATACAATTTAATTTTGTGGCGAAGTGATACGGATCTGTAATGCGGTGCCTGAAACTACGTTCGCCGTGCGCTTCCCTGAAAATAATTGCACACCTCAGAACGTTCGTCAGCCAATCAGATTCAAGCATTCAACAGGTAGTATAATGCTAGACAATTATTCTATCAGCCATAAACTCCGGCGCTCACGGAATTCATCTTATATGTTGTCTTTTCTATATAAACACTGGTTGTGCTGCTGTTTTCATGTGGGTGTGTAGAGCTGCATACACCAGAGCTTCCCAAACTTCAGAGGGGTAAGGCCCACCAAAAACATTGCAAAAGCTCCACGACCCCCCCCCCCCCAACCTCTTTGTTAAAAATATATAGATTCATGGTATAAAGATATATTTACATATTCCATATATTTAATAAAGTAGATTGTCTCTGCACAAAATTATCTACATTTATTAACCAGTTTGTAAGAATTTCATGTGAACTATGAGAACTACCATAAAATGTAATATTTTTATATGCTGGTGAAAGTAAGATGATGTAAACATTCTTTACAAATATATTTAAATCCATAACACTACACTTTCTGGATACTATTTACAATTATATTGCATCAAAGTGTGTAACAGAAGTAGAGATGCACCGAATGTTCTGCCGAAAAACTATTTCGGTGTTCGGCCGAATAAGCGAAAAGACTTAATAATTTGTACTAATGCAGCAAACACGTCTGCAGTGTGGAAGCATTTCAAAGTGTCAGAGAGAGAGAGAGAGAGAGAGAGACGTGCTTTACAAGCACGAAACAGCGACAGCAAGAGACTGCTGCATCTCATGTCTCGATGAGAAGAGGAAGGGTGGTGGTTGCTGTTACTGTGATGATTGAAATTGCGAAATGGCCGAAATAAACTACAGAATGTTATGTTTTCTAAAACACGCACAAATTGCATGTATTCAAACAGCGCTGCACAAGCTCGCGGCACCAGGGTTCAAAGTCCAAAGCGCTGAAACACTGTTACTCATCATTTGCTCATTTTTTTAAAGCAGTGTGACAATGTGATACGTGTGACAAACACCTTCCTGAATTCGTAATGAGATATATCTGCATGCTGTTGCCAACAAAAAGAAGCACTGAGGTATTCCTGCGTGTTTCCGCCAAAATAAAAGCTCCATCAACATTCATAAATTTTAGTATTGTAATTTTACAAATTAAATAAAAATAAGACAATAATAATGATAATAATAATTACCCTACAACAGCTGTATTAATATATTTACTATGACATTCACCAATAGTGTTCAAATCGGGATCTGTAATATTTTCTAATGTTTTAAACGAAATCTCTTCTGCTCAGCAAGGCTGCATTTATTTGTACAGAAAACAATGCATGCCTTATTCAGGAAGGGGGGTCTCAAAAATGTCCAAAAAACATGATTTTACTAAATTATTAATTTGAAGTTACATTGTGCTTTGTTAGTATAATGTCTGATAGGATATATACAAATGTTCAGTGTTAAATAAATTCAATTATTAATATTATTATTGTTGTAAAGCAGTAAAAAGCAGATTTAATTAATGCAATAGTGAAAAAAAATAGAAAATAGGCCTACATGGGGGAGAAAAAATGCGATTAACCGTGTTCGGTATTCGGCCCGGTGTTTCATTTTGTTCGGCTTCGGCCAAGAATTTTTAATTCAATGCATCCCTAGACAGAAGCTACTGTACATAGTTCACAAATCTATTGCAATGAAATAAAAAATAAACCTAAAAACATCTACATTTCATTTGTGTAATAAGGAGGGGGGGAACACATTTTAGAACAATTTGAATATTTTAATTATTTAAATATTTAGATTTAGCGTAGCTACGGCCCCCTGCAATACCGCTACGGCCCACCGGGGGGCCGCGGCCCACAGTTTGGGAAGCACTGGCATACACTGTTCTTCTGAAATACGTCGATATTGCCGCCGTTCATAAACTTTTCATATTCCGGTCCCGCATGCAACACAGCTCCCAGTCACTGAACGTGTATGGAGTGATAATGTAAAACTCCCGTTTTTAACTCGTCTTGACTGTCGTACAGTCTGACATTAATGACAACTGAGATCCCACAGTGTGACATGTTCATCATGTTCGTACAGTCTGACAAGTACAATCCTAAAGGACTATTTAAAAAATCACAGTGTGAGCCGGCTAACTGTCCTGCAGATGGCGCCGCGAGCTTGTGCAGCGCTCTCAGGGTCATTCCGTCCATGATGTTTTAGAAAACAGTCTTTTAGCAGTTTATTTAGGTAATAGCTCAAGGCCATTCACGCGATTTCAATCATCATGCAGTAAGTAACCAACACCGACCCCCCCCCCAAAAAAAAATAAACTCGGCTCTACGTGACTCACACGGGTCGTCCCTCAGAGGTCGGAAAATATGGAAACCCATTAAAAAAAAATCACATCCCTGAACCCTGTAAATCCTGACATAAAAAATTATAGTTAGAAAATTCACATTTTAAAGGGAAGTTTATTGAACCTTTAGACAAAATATAACTAAATTCCTCAAAAGTCTGATGATCATTTAATACTCACTGATTTTTTTCCAATAAATTATGCATGCACTGTATACTCAAGTAAAGCTAAGTGTTCATATTGGAATATTAATAACAATATCAGTTATTTTTACGTTTATTATATAAAAATCAGTAAAGATTTTACAACAAAAAGACACATGAACAACATGTCTTGCCTTTTACTTGCTAAAAAAATCGTATAAACCATCAATCAGACAACAGAAGGCATTTAGTAAATTGTCCAACAGGACTTTCAGCAACATTTAGATCGTGTTGATCATTTAGGGGCTGTAGAAATGTGTATAACAAATAAAATACAATAGAGTTAGGAGAGGGTTCTCAAAAAGTTGATTTCGAGTTGTTATACTCAACTAACCAAAGGTAAAAACGTATCTAGTAAATACATATTAACCAGATGAGTTAACAGCAGGACAGTTCTGCTCGCTTGAAAGAATTGATGTCGTTATACATTAATTAACTCTGTATTTAACTCCATAGCTTCAGACGATTTGAGTTCAACCTCAAAGCTCGAGTTCAGTCTAATCCTGACTAGTTTTGCTCTGTCTGTTAACTGAGAGCTGACAGATATCAGTGAGGTGAAACTTGACAGCTTACTAGCTCGAAAACTGTTATGTTAAACACTGATCATAAGATAAATACTGTACCTAATAACAGCAAACTAAAGCACTAACGGTTACTAGTGTAAAAGTAACAGCAAATTTAAGTCAATTCATACTAGAGCTCCAGAGTAACAGCAGTGAATTTGTTCAGCAGTACAGTGACTGCAGTAGATTATCAGTGTAGTAAACGCAGTACTAGTGTATCAGCAGTTAACTAGCAGCACAGCACTAACGTAAAGTAAGTTAACGGCAGGCGAAGTTTAACGGGCTTCAAATGAACGGATAATACTACACGACACAAGACTCACCCTACTAATAACACTTGGCGCTCTATCTTAACAATTTAGCCGATGTTATCAATGTTGTATATTATAACACAGTAATAAACAAAACCCGCCGTTAGTCAGTTAACGTTAACTTGGACCTATCGGCGGTCAGAACTCTGTCTCAGTTTAAACTCGCACTACTTACACACTCCATGATCCATTCACGGTGTGAAGAAGCTAAAGGTGTTTAACTTCGACTTCAGAGCGCAGGAAATGTAGTTTAATTCGGTCTCCGGTAGCTGAAATGATGTGTATTTCGTCTCTGGTCCCGCTGCTCTGACAGACTCCTTCTAGGATGAGGAACGAAGACCGATGCGGAGGCCGCGACCGGATGTGACGACACACACGTGTGCGCGCTTCTATAATAACATAATAATTAATCCTGCTGATAAACTTGTTATAAAATAAATGAAATATGAATTATATAACAACACTATATTCTAAAACATATCTCGACCACAGCAGTGAGAGCCTAAGTCTGGTAGATAAACGTTGTATTTCGATTTGTATTTATTTAATTTGGCAGTGACGGTTAATATAAAATACAACTTAAAGTAACGTTACAACGAGTAAATAAAAGCGTTGCCAAGGCAACAGAAAACTATTTCCTTAGCCATAATTTTTAACTAAATTAGAAATGAGACCACAGCAAACCAGAGGAAAACATGATGATCAACAGGGTAAGTTAGGAACAGGGTAACAGTTATTAAACCCAACTAGCAGCCCTCGAATACATTGCAAGGGTATGAAAGTTGTCAATTAAAATAATCTCGAAGTTAACCAACACATATTTGCAGAGAAAAACAACAACATGGAGCTCAAGTTTCTCCTGAAAGATGAAGTTTTTGTGGATTTCTTCAATACATTTCTAAGTCTTCCAGTAAGATGAAATATTATATCTGCTCCTCATTTCCATATCTTTGATGTGCTGTTTATCCTGGACCGATCATACATGTTTGTCCTGTTCTTAGGTGTTTGGGCAAACCCCTCTCTACATGCTCAAACAAAACAAGTGGTTCATGTGGCCAAATGTGCCCTTTGCTCAGGTAGGATGTTATTTATGAGAATATCAACCAGACCACCATAGCTGTTGGCCAAAGCATATAATATCTGTAAACATATTTGCTGTCAGGTGAACACTGGAGCATTTCTGAAATGGTTAGACACGCATCGGATGGTTTACTTCAAACAAACAGAACTCTATCACAATTTCATTCTCTGCACAGAGATCCTTGACTTCGTATCCTGTAACTCCACAAGTAATATTACGTTCACATTACAGTGATATTTGCTTCTGTGAAAGTTGTCTGGTGTGGGTCACATTAAAGGAACAGTTCACCCAGAAAATTAGCTGGAAATGTCCTGGACATCTACAAGATGTAGATGAGTTTGTTTCTTCATCAGAACAGATTTGGAGAAATGTAGCATTGCATCACTTGCTCAGGAATGGATGCTCTGCAGTGAATGGGTGCCGTCAGAATGAAGAGTCCAAACAGCTGATAAAAACATCACAATAATCCACACCACTCCAGTTCATCAGTTAATGTCTTGAGAAGAGATACGCTGCATGTTTGTAAGAAACAAATCCATCATTAAGATGTTTTAACTTTAAACCATCAAGTCCATAATACATAATAATGCTTCCTCCATTGGAATAGTGTATTGCTTGCATGTTGTCTCTCACATTTAAATTCACCCACATATGTTTTTAAAGCTGTCTTGGATTGTTTTTGATTGTAAACAGTTCTTTATCTATGTGTATTTCTCTCCTAAATCAGACCAGATTACGTTTTCAGTGGAAAGAGTGATATATTTTAGCCAGAAGCAACAGTTTGAAGTTAAAACATCTTAATGGTGGATTTGTTTCTTACAAACATGCAGCTTATCTCTTCTCAAGATGTTAACTGATGGACTGGAGTGGTGTGGATTACTTGTGGATGATTGTGATGTTTTTATCAGCTGTTTGCAACTCTCATTCTGACGGCACCCATTCACTATCCATTGGTGAAGAAGTGATGGAATGCTACATTTCTCCAAATCTGTTCCCATGAAGAAACAAGCTTGGATGGCTTAACGGTGATTCATTTTTCAGGAAATGTTCCTTTTTGGGTGAATTATATCTTTAATGTATAGGATTAGTTTGTCTTTTTTGGTTTTGCTTTGTTTTGGTTTTAATGATGCTTTTTTCAGAGGATTTGAAATGGACTCTGGCGGATCAGTGGCTGTTAAGGAAGTGTCTCGGCAGCGTGAGGGGACTCCAGAGATTTAGTTCGTTTCTCAAGGGCACTGCTGGTGTGAGACTGCACTGATTTACATTATATACCTTTTAAATTCATTCAGCATCCAAACCGGTTTCATTTCACAAGACCTGCAATTAGAGTCAAGTTTACATCCAATTTACATTTCAAATGAAAACTAGTAGAGCCAATAGCATTATGGGTAGTGCTCTGATGTTTTGATCTTGTCTTCCACTTTGCTTTCTGCCCTCCAACTGAATATAGGCAAAAAAGACTAAATAAATGAGTTAACTAAATTGTTGCCGGTGCTTAAACGTGTATGTGTTTTGGAGCAGAGGAGGAGCTTCTTCTGTTCTGTGTGAGAGTGTCCATGTTGTTGAGTATGAAAGAAGAAGAAAATGAAGATGCGTTTCAGACTTCGAAGCGTCACGCTCTTCAGAAAGCGATCAGACTCTCTCACCTGAGCGAAGGCTCTGCCGTCCTGTCGGTCTACCACATACGTGCAGGTGAGAGAGTGCATGTGCAACACCACACTACTTCTGTTCCTCTGTTATTACACTACCGTACCTTTGGGGTAAGATTACCGTAAGATCTGTTAACGTTTTTGAAAGAAGAGTCTGTTCGACTTACCAAAGCTGCATTTATTTGATCAAAAATGCAATAAAACAGTAATATTGTAAACTAAAAGAGCTGTTTTCTATGTAATTATATTGTCAAATGTAATTTATTATTTTGCTCAAGGCTGTATTTTCAGCATCATTACAGTGTCACATGATCTTCAGAAATCATTCACTATGTTCATTTGGTGCCAGTTTCTTTATATGCTATTATGATTTTAATTAATATTATGAATTCTATTTTATTTTTAGTTTATTTGTAGTTCTCATTTTGATTTTAGCTTATTTTAGTAACTTTTTATGTACCTTTGTCAGTTTTAGTTTTAAATATATCTATTTGTAAATATTACTGTTTAGGTTTAATGTATTTTTTAGTTTTAGTTTTCATCCATTTCCAGTTAGTGATTCTAGTGCTTCAAATTAAATGTATTTCAGTTTAAATTTTACATTTTAATTTAGTTTAATTCATTCCTTTTTTTCAATTTTTGTATGTTATTTTATTTCAGCTCTATTACAATTAACATTAATATGTTTAGATTTAGTTTGTAGTAATAACCCTGTTTGCTTCTCAAGAAATATTTCTGATTATTATCAAGTTGAAAACAGTTATGCTGCTGAATATTTTTGTGTAAACCCTGATCAAAATAAATCAGGATTCTCTGATGAACAAAAAGTTCAAAATAACAGCTTGCATTTGAAATAGACATCTTTATAATATTATACATGTCTTTACTGTCACTCCTGATCAATTTAATGTATCTTTGCTGGAAAAAGTTTTAATTTATTTAAAATAATTCTTACTTACGCCAATGTTTTGAACGGTATAATGATTTTTGATTTCAAATCATCTGTACGAATGACTGAATATGTTATATTTTATCAGTGTTTTTTTTTTTTAGAGGACATGACTGAGCTTCTGACCAAGGAATGCCCACTTAGTGCCCAGAAGCGTGTTTTGGCAGAGATGAGAAAGAAAGCTCTGTGCCGGCTGCAGTCGTATTGGCTTCCTCAGTTCTTACACTGCTGTAAATCCTGGCTGTGGCGTGTGCCTGAATGTCAGCCCATTGTGGAGAAATACACATCTTTTTCCTCTCCTCCTGCTCCGTCTCCCTCCTCACGTCAGCGTGAACGGTGCAAGACGAAACCCACGCTGAGCCCTGCTAAATCCTACTGCAGTAAACGCAGCAAACGGCTCCTGTGGAGTTCATGTAAGCCAAACACAGTCCGTTCGCAGTCCAACAGCATCTTGTTGTGGCTTCTACAAGCCGACCAGGAGGATCTAAAGTGTTCAAACATAGCACATCCTCCTCAGAGACACACACAAACCTCTGTCCAAGCTATTGTCCATCACACATGCGCCCAAACTCCAGCGTGTCAGATCCCCTGCCGTGTGAACGTTCATACTCCACCATCAGATGTCCACTGCTATCTCCAGCCGGCCCTGTCTGCCGAGACTCTGGCTGCAGGTCCTTTTAGGTCTTATCTGAAAGCCCAAGACCTGGTGGAGAAGCAGCAGATGCTGGATCTCTTGGAGGATCTGGACTGTTTCCTCCAGCTGGTCCTGAAAGCACAAGGAGAAGATCCAGTCTGTGCACAGAGACAGACCGCGGCCCAGCGGATAGTAGAGAAGTACCTGAAAGAGAACATGCCATGCTGTGAACGACTGGATTCAAACACCAGCCACCATCTGCGTTCTCTTTTACCCAGCAGCGCGGCTGTCCCGTGGATTTACAGGGCTAGATATGAAATAAGCAAGGTATATGTCACTTAAATGAGCTTGCTTTCTTAAAACATGTCCTTGGTCTTAATTGTGCATGATTCATCAGTGCACATTATTCCACATGGTTTGTGTTAATAAGTATTTATCAGAATAGATCAAATTAAATCTGTCATTTAGAGATACCCCGACTAGATTTTCTAGCTGATGATTTTAATTCAAAGCATCTTACAGTGCATTCCTATGCTTTTTTTTTACATTATTATTAGTTCATGCATTCTTTGGGATCATCGCTTAATGCTTTTAGGAACTTGGACAGCCACTACTCACCATTCATTTCCATTATAAAATGAATTGTCCTTTCAAAATAATGGACAGTTTGCTACAATTTCTGTAAGATTTTGTTTTGAAAGAAATTAATACTTTTTATTCAGCAAGAGCACATTAAATTGATAAAAAATACTACATATTTATAACGTTATAAAATATTTATATTTTAAATAAATGCTGATCTTTTGAACTTTCCGGTCATCAAAGAATCCTGAAAATCCTGTCAGTTTTCTCAAAAATATTGTGCAGCACGACTGTTTTCAACATTGATATTAATCAGAAATGTTTATTGAGCAGCAAATCAGTATATTAGAATAATTTCTGAAGATCACGTGACACTGAAGACTGGAGTAATGATGCTGAAAATTCAGCTTTGATCTCAGGAATAAATTACAGTTTAACAGATATTAACATATTAAAAAAAAGCTATTTTAAATTCTAAAAATATTTCAGAATTTTCTGCATTCTTGATCAAATAAATCCAGCCTTTTTTCACAAGCATAAAAATCATTTGAATGGTAGTATATTTGTTACGTGATAAGATCTGTCATATGTTCTATTTACAGGTACTACAAGATGTGTATGACTCATTTTTAGATGCAGAGGATAAAGCTCTTGTGTCTCACCTGGTGAGTGACCTAAACGAATGCCTCAAACCAGTGGATTCTTTCTCTGCAGTGTCCAGGAACCTTCTCCCATGTCTTCCAGAGCTCTCGCAGTGAGGAGACTGAAGAGGAGCTGCTGTTCTGTGGTTTCGAGACGGATACAGAAGTTCACTTCACTCAGACGGAGGCGTTAGTGTTGTGTGGAGGATGCTCCAGTCGTCTCGACCCCGACGCTCTGTCTCAGGACAGCTGGGCTTTAGTGGCCCTGCAAGACCTGCAGAGAGGAGGATCACTGCTGCACAAGTACAACACCGGTGAGAACACACACTACACTGGTCTCTATCAAGACCTCTCACTGTGACTCACTTTCTCTGGCTTGTATTGAGCAGATGCATCTGAGGAGCCATTGAACACAGAGAGTGATATTACAACACCCCTTGCTCAAGGTACAGCATATGTGAAATATTACATCGTTACTTGCAAAAAATAAGAGATTTATACACTTCAATGGTGCTCTTAATGTCAAATAACTTTTATGTTTGTTTTAGCAGACTGTATACAAACCTGCTTTACTGTATGCTTCACTTCCAGATGTGCTCGAATCTAAAGCAAAGTTTTTGAATAATCTCCAGATGAAAACTCTCAAAAAGGACAGCATTATTTTTGAAAAGCCATCTACAAAACCCAGGTGCACCCATGTTTCCATTACCTGACATTAAAGGAACAGTTCACCCAAAAATCACCCTCAGGCCATCCAAGATGTAGATGAGTTTGTTTCTTCTTCAGAACAGATTTGAAGAAATTTAGCATTACTTACTATGGATGCTCTGCAGTGAATGGGTGCCGTCAGAATGAGAGTCCAAACAGCTGATAAAAGCATCACAATAATAAGTAATCCACACCACTCCAGTCCATCAGTTCACATCTTGTTAAGTGAAAAGCTGTGTTTCTAAGAAACGGTCCATCATCAAGACGATTTTACCTTCAAACCATCACATCTGGCTTAAATATGAGACCATAATCCATATTAATACATTCTCCAGTGACAAAGTCTCTCACATTAAAATCCAACCACATATATGACCCTGGACCACAAAACCAATCATAAGTGTTATTTTTTTTTTAAATTGAGATTTCTACATAATCTGAAAGTAAACCCTGAATAAATAATCTTTCCATTGATGTATGATCTGTTAGGATAGGACAATATTTGGCCGAGCTACGACTATATGAAAATCTGGAATCTGAGGGTGCAAAAAAATGTAAATACTGAGAAAATCATCTTTAAAGTTGTTTAAATGGCGTTCTTAGCTATGCATATTACTGATCAAAAATTACGTTTTGATAAATTTACGGTAGGAAATTCACTAAATATCTTCATGGAACATGATCTTTACTTAATATCCTAATGATTTTTGTCATAAAAGAAAAATTTATAATTTTGACCCATGCAATGTATTTTTTGGCTATTGCTACAAATATACCCCAGCGACTTAAGACTGCTTTTCTGCTCCAGGGTCACATATACTCTCGTTCTGACGGCACCCATTCATTGGTGAGCAAGTGATGAAATGTTGTGTTTCTCCAAATATGATGAATACACAAACTCATCTTGAATATCCTGAGAGTGTGTAAATGTTCGGTTTGGTGTGAGCTATTTCTTTAAACTTAGCTGAGGATCTGGTTTGGAAATAAGTTTCTAAGCTATATTTGCGTGAAGCACATTTCTAAAAGCATACTAGTTATCTCAGGGGAAGCTGAAAACCCAGTTTTGTTTTTCTGCTGAATTGCAGGTCATTTGAAGAGGTCCTCACATCATCTCTGCACATCGGTCACTTCAGACAGTTCCTGCAGGAGCACAATGCGGACGGAGCGCTGCTCTTCGTTCAGGAAGCAGAATCTCTGCTCACCGTCGATCCCAAACGACAGAAGGCCAAAATACGCTCCATTGTAGACAAATTCTTTCTGCAACAAGATTCCGGTACTACTAATTTCATTAATCGATATTGTGGTGCTATATCAGTTCAATGTCAAGGGAATAGTTCACCCAACTAATGAACCACCTGTCATCATTTACTCACCTTCACATCATCTTACGGGGAAGGTCTACAGTATGTAAGCAGAGATTCAAACTGACAGTACTGACAAAGTGCATGGAGAAAAGAAAGAAGCACAGGCTTGAAATTACATGAGGGTGATTAAATGATGCTGTTCTTTAAACAAGGGTGTTGCATGCTCCACAAAAGAAAGAAGTGTTACTATGGCTCTCCGTCTCCCCCTGCAGTGGAGTACCTGCAGTGCAGCGCTGACATCATCAGCAGTGTGCCGCAGATGGACACGGTTCCTCCAGAGGTCATCTTCACCATCCAGCATCTGGTTGCCAAGTCACTGGAGGCCACATGGTATTGTTATATAAACTGGTATTGCTCACACGTTGCTATTTCAGAAGAAAAATTAAGCTGTCACCGTGTCAATACCCTAAGGGACAAAAGCTAAAAGGTACATCTGTGTACCTTATTTACCCCTAAATGGTACATATAAGAAATGTAAAAGTACATATTTGTACCTTTTGAAAGTGCACCAGTCTTGTCACAGCTTTGCACTTTTTTTCTGAGAGCGTAGAATTCTCAGTTATGATTTATTTAACGATCAACTTTGTCTCAGATATCGTCTCAGATATATTTGAGGAAATACAAGTATAGAGCAATACAATGAATGTGGATAGCAGCTCAAATAATTTGATCGTCATTTGATGAGGAATTTTTGAATCAGTGTTATTGTTAAATAAAACAAAACTTTTAAAAAATTGCTTTTGGTAATTGAAATGAAGCCGATATCAAATAAAATCTAGATATTAGTGAAAAACTGATACTTAATATATAGAATACTTTTACTTAAACTTAAAAAAACTGAAATATTTCCTTTGCAACTAACTGAAATAAAAAACAGTTGAAGTACTAAAAAATACTCCAATAAATAAAAAAATAAATAATTAAATCTATATTTTAAAATGACAAAAGCACATTACATAATGACTAAAACTAAAATGTAAATGTAAAAATAAAAGCCTTTTCAAAGTATTACTGAATGTTATCTAAATATACATACTGTGTAAGTATATAAATATAAGTATGCACATAACACTGAAATCTGAATTGTGATCTGGTATTTTAATATCTCTTTTGAAATTCAGAGGAGACACGTGTGATATTACTGGGCTTTTCTTCTGGGGAGAAAAAACATCTAAGAAGCAGAACATGTATTTGCTCTTGTAAATAGATATAAACTCTATAGTGAATCTCATTTGTTTGCTTGAAGCATTGTTAAATGTGAACGGTATTATCTCCCAGCTCTGATCGGCTAAATGTGACTATAAGTCATGAAGATATTAAACTATTACAACCATAACATCATGATTGTCAGTAAAGCTGCTTTGAAAAGTGCTGTACAAATACATTGAACTTGCCATTCATTTAACCTTTGTGTGGTCTGGTGATATTAGAGATATTAAAGAGATTTCGTTTGATTGTTTTCAGTGTACATTGGTCACATGCAGCACATATAGTTATCTTTGTGTGGTCTGGTGATATTAGAGATATTAAAGAGATTTCGTTTGATTGTTTTCAGTGTACATTGGTCACATGCAGCACATATAGTTATCTTTGTGTGGTCTGGTGATATTAGAGATATTAAAGAGATTTCGTTTGATTGTTTTCAGTGTTGTACATTGGTCACATGCAGCACATATAGTTATCTTTGTGTGGTCTGGTGATATGCCGCGATAGAGATATTAAAGAGATTTCGATTTGATTGTTTTCAGAGCTCGTACATTGGTCAGAACATGACAGCACATATAGTTAGAGGAAAGAGACCGTCGCATCACCCATCACCTCTGTCTGTGCGGGGAGCCCGGTCATTTAAGGAATGCTTGCCCCTCTCGTCCCATATTAGAGATATTACCAGGGTGAGAGATAACCTTCGTGTGCTCTTAATAACGATCACTGCATGACTGTTCAGTGTACCCCATTGGTCACATGCAGCACATATAGTTACTCTGGTGGCAGCGGGAAATTTCATGTGACTCAACTTTGCTCAAGATATTAAAGAGATTCCTCGTATTCGATTGTCTTTCAGTGAGGCGGTCGATGGGCGCCCCCTGGGCACCGGCAAAATAACTCACCTGACGTCACATCAAGCTAGCGCTCTTCATCAAGAATATACAGTTCTACATCATACCTACTGTGCACGCCTCAGTTATCCTGGGGCTTCCTTGGCTCCGCAGACACAACCCAAGTATTTCCTGGCGAGATTGTCAAATTATCAACTGAGATTTCGTTTGATTGTCTTTCAGTGTATATCATTGGTCACATGCAGCACATATAGGCGTTCATCGGTTTGTGTGGCTCTGGTGATATTAGCTCAGATATTATAAGAGATCTTCGTTTGATTGTAGCCTTTCAGTAAGTACGATTGAGTCACAATGCAGCACATCATAGTTATCCTTTGTGTGGTCTGGTGATCGACTTACTCCCCGACGCAGTATTAAAGAGGCCGCATTTCCGTTGTCTCAACCTGAATCCAGGGCCATGAACCATTATATTCAGGAGGAACTAGCCAAAGGTTTCATTCGGTCTACCTCATGCAGCACATTCCGCGGGATAGTCTATCTTTGTCAAGCGGTGACCTTCGGCCATGTATTGATTATAGAGATATTAAAGAGATTTCGTTTGATATCCTCTGCCACTTTTCAGTGCCGTACATTTAGAGCAGCTAAGATCAGCCCAGCTCTTCACCAAGCTCGACTTACGCTGTGGTCTGGTACAACCTCATCAGATATTAGAGAGGGTGATGAATGGAAAACTGCTTTCTCAACTACTTCAGGGCACTACGAATACCGGGTCATGCCGTTCGGTCTCGTCAACAGTCCCTCCGTCTTTCAGTGTATCAATTGATGTCTTCAGGGACATGCTTGATCATTACGTCATAGTTTACATCGACGATTTCTCGTGTACTCAGAAACCCTCCAAGAACACGTCCAGCACGTCAGATCGGTACTCCAACGATATTAGAGATATTAAAGAGATTGAGTTCCATACCACCTCGGTAGCCTTGGTTATATAATCAGTCAGGAGGGGGTTGCTATGGACGAAGGCAAGGTGCATGCGGTACTAACCTGGCCTCTACCGTCTAATATCAAGGAGCTCCAACGCTTTCTGGGATTTGCGAACTTCTATCGTCGCTTCATCAGAGGTTTCAGTTCTATCGCCGCTCCACTCACCAACATGACCAAGAAAGGGTCGCGTCGTCTTCAATGGACAGCCGAAGCTCACCAGGCTTTTGATCAATTAAAGAGATTTCGTCAGTTTACCACAGCACCCATCCTTCATCATCCGGACCCCAACTCACCTTTTGTGGTGGAGGTGGACGCTTCTAATATCGGGATAGGGGCCATACTCTCCCAGCGACAAGGTGATCCCGCTAAGTTGTACCCCTGTGCCTACTATTCACGGAAACTAACCCCCACAGAACGGAATTATCGTGGGTTGATCGTGAGCTTTAGCAATCAAGTCCGCTCTCGAGGAATGGCGTCATTGGTCACATGCAGGGGGCACATCATCCTTTGTGCACGGTCTGGTGACAGATCACCGTAACTTGGAGTACCTCAAGACAGCTCGTAGACTTAACCCCAGACAGGCCAGATGGTCACTCTTCTTCTCTCGCTTCGTCTTCAAAGTAACATACCGACCAGGTCACCATGCAGCACATCATAGGCTGATGCCCTATCTCGGCAGTTTGAAGTGGGGCTCGAAACCACTCAACCTGAAAATGTCATCTCCCCGACTATCATCGTATCTCCCATCCAGTGGGATATCATCAAAGAGATTGATCAAGCCAACAGTGAACACGCCATACCTCCTGAATGTCCCCGAGATAAACTATTCGTACCCGAACCTCTGCGTAAACGTACCATTGATCAGGTCCACACGGCTGCAGCTCAGGCCATCCAGGAATAAGCGCCACTTATCCAACTCTTGCAGAACAGATGTGGTCTGGTGGCCGACGCTATTAGGAGGGATATTACCCAAGAGATTTCGTCAATTGCCATTGTTTGTCAGACACAAAAACCCTCTCGCCAATTACCTGCTGGTCTTCTCCAACCACTTCCCATACCACACCGCCCCTGGTCTCACATTGCCATAGATTTCATCACTGACTTACCCGATTCCAACGGCCACACCACCATTCTGACTGTCATATTAGACCGATATCTCCAAAGGCCTGTCGCCTCATTCCTCGTTTGCCCATTGTTTTCAGTGTACCCACCGCTCTGGTCACATGCCGAGCACATATAGTTACCAGGTCTTCCGCTGTGTGGTCTACGGTGATATTAGAGATATTGTCTCTGACCGAGGGCCCCAATTCACCTCACGGCTTTGGGCCGCATTCTTCAAGGCTTTGGAAATAAACGTCAGCCTCACTTCTGGGTACCATCCTCAATCTAACGGTCAAGCAGAGAGGCTCAATCAGGAGCTCGTTCGATTTCTTCGGTCATACTGCAGTACCAACCAACTGGACTGGAGTCGATATCTACTGTGGGCAGAATACGCTCAGAACTCCCTCCGAAAACCGGCCACGGGTATCACCCCGTTCCAATGTATCCTGGGCTACCAACCTCCGCTATTCCCCTGGTCAGGAGAACCCTCCAACGTCCCCGCCGTAAACGATTGGATACATTGGTCACGCAGCGAGGAGAGATATTAAAGAGATTGGGATCAGGCTCATCATCACCTTCGACAAGCAGTCAGGCGACAACAAGTACAGGTCTGACAAGCATCGATAGACGCAACCCAGAGTACAACGTCGTTTGACAGTGGGTGTGGCTGTCTGCCCGTGACCTCCGACTACATCTGCCATGTCGCAAACTCAGTCCCAGGTACGTGGGTCCATTCCAAATTACCCGTCAAATAACCCCTGTATCCTTTGAATTGAACCTACCTAATCATTATATTAAAGAGATTTCGTTTGATTGTTTTCATTTCTCCCACTTTTCTTTGTGTGGTCTGGTGATGTCTCGCTTCTGAAACCCGCTGATGATCCCGGGGAGGGACCCGAGGAGCCGCTCGAGGAGGCAGACCCCCTGCAGCCATCTCAAGGGAGGAGGAGGAGATATACCAGGTGCGAGAACTTCTCGATTCCAGACGCCGGGGTCGCACTCTCCAATACCTGGTCGATTGGGAGGGTTACGGCCCGGAGGAAAGGTCGTTTGATTGTTTTCTGGGTCGACATGCAGAGGATATTCTGGATCCCAGTTTGTGTGGTCTGGATATTCCACAGAGACCACCCGGAAAGACCGGCCCCCAGACCACGTGGAAGACCTCGGCGTCGACCACCTCCTCGCTTCCGGAGCCGCTCGCAGGGGGGGGCTCTGTCACGCAGAGCGCTCCTACGGCTCCCTCTCCTGGTCATCGACGGGAACCATCACCCGAGTATTAGTTTGTTTGATTGTTTTCTACATCTCACATGCAGCAACCCCGTACCTGGTACTCATTATCTTTGTGTGGTCACACCTGTCGCCTATTACCTGGGCTATTTAACCAGAGATTTCTTTGATTGTTTTCCGGCACTGGCCCAGTGCGAATTAGTATTAAAGAGATTTCTTTGTTTTGCCCTGGCTAACATTTCCGAGCGTTTTTGTTTTCCCTAGTGTGACTATCTGTGTACTACCTGGACTGCAGCACATTGACTTTGTGTGGTCTCCCCTGATCGTTTGATTGTTTTCAGTGCCTGCCTCACTGACCCCGCCATGCCTACTGGATATTAGAGATATTAAAGAGATTTCGTTTGATTGTTTTCTCTTGGTCACATGTATAGTTATCTTTGTGTGGTCTGGTGATATTAGAGATATTAAAGAGATTTCGTTTGATTGTTTTCAGTGTACTGCCCTGACTTTGTGTGGTCCCTTGCTTTGCCTCTGTTTACGAATCTGCCTTGCCTACGGTGCCCTCCATACTATATTAGAGATATTAAAGAGATTTCTGTTTGATTTTTATAGCCTGTGATATTAGAGATATTAAAGAGATTTCTTTGATTGTTTTCAGTGTACATTGGTCACATCAGCACATTAGTTATCTTTGTGTGGTCTGGTGATATTAGACTAATACAGCTGCAGACATATAGTTATCTTTGTGTGGTCTGGTGATATTAGAGATATTAAAGAGATTTCACAGTGTACACACATGTATAGTTATCTTTGTGTGGTCTGGTGATATTAGAGATATTAAAGAGATTTCGTTTGATTGTTTTCAGTGTACATTGGTCACATGCAGCACATATAGTTATCTTTGTGTGGTCTGGTGATTAGAGATATTAAAGAGATTTCAGTAGTGTAGTATATAAATCTTTGTGTGGTCTGGTGATAAGAGATATGAGATTTCGTTTGATTGTTTTCATACATTGGTCACATGAGCAATATAGTTATCTTTGATATTGAGATATTAAAGATTTCTTTGGTAATTGGTCACATGCAGCACATATAGTTATCTTTGTGTGGTCTGGTGATATTAGAGATATTAAAGAGATTTCGTTTGAGTTTTCAGGACATTGGTCACATGACACATATAGTTATCTTTGTGTGGTCTGGTGATATTAGAGATATTAAAGAGATTTCTTTGGTTTTCAGCATTTTCAGCACATTAGTTATCTGGGGTCTGGTGATATTAGAGAAAAAGAGATTTCGTTTGATTGTTTTCAGTGTACATTGGTCACATGCAGCACATATAGTTATCTTTGTGTGGTCTGGTGATATTAGAGATATTAAAGAGATTTCGTTTGATTGTTTTCAGTGTACATTGTAATGCAGCACATATAGTTATCTTTGTGTGGTCTGGTGATATTAAGATATTAAAGAGATTTCGTTTGATTGTTTTCAGTGTACATTGGTCACATGCAGCACATATAGTTATCTTTGTGTGGTCTGGTGATATTAGAGATATTAAAGAGATTTCAGTTTTCAGTTACATTGAAGCAGCACATTGTTATCTTTGTGTGGTCTGGTGAATTAGTATTAAAGAATGTATTATCTTGGTCCATGCAGCACATATAGTTATCTTTGTGTGGTCTGGTGATATTAGAGATATTAAAGAGATTTCGTTTGATTGTTTTCAGTGTACATTGGTCACATGCAGCACATATAGTTATCTTTGTGTGGTCTGGTGAATTAGAGATATTAAAGAGATTTCGTTTGATGTTTTCAGTGTACATTGGTCACATGCAGCACATATAGTTATCTTTGTGTGGTCTGGTGATATTAGAGATATTAAAGAGATTTCGTTTGATTGTTTTCAGTGTACATTGGTCACATGCAGCACATATAGTTATCTTTGTGTGGTCTGGTGATATTAGAGATATTAAAGAGATTTCGTTTGATTGTTTTCAGTGTACATTGGTCACATGCAGCACATATAGTTATCTTTGTGTGGTCTGGTGATATTAGAGATATTAAAGAGATTTCGTTTGATTGTTTTCAGTGTACATTGGTCACATGCAGCACATATAGTTATCTTTGTGTGGTCTGGTGATATTAGAGATATTAAAGAGATTTCGTTTGATTGTTTTCAGTGTACATTGGTCAGCAGCACATTAGTTACCTATATTAGTATTAAAGTGTTTGTTGTTTTCTGTACATTGTCACATGAGCACATATTAGAGATATTAAAGAGATTTCGTTTGATTGTTTTCAGTGTACATTGGTCACATGCAGCACATATAGTTATCTTTGTGTGGTCTGGTGATATTAGAGATATTAAAGAGATTTCGTTTGATTGTTTTCAGTGTACATTGGTCACATGCAGCACATATAGTTATCTTTGTGTGGTCTGGTGATATTAGAGATATTAAAGAGATTTCGTTTGATTGTTTTCAGTGTACATTGGTCACATGCAGCACATATAGTTATCTTTGTGTGGTCTGGTGATATTAGAGATATTAAAGAGATTTCGTTTGATTGTTTTCAGTGTACATTGGTCACATGCAGCACATATAGTTATCTTTGTGTGGTCTGGTGATATTAGAGATATTAAAGAGATTTCGTTTGATTGTTTTCAGTGTACATTGGTCACATGCAGCACATATAGTTATCTTTGTGTGGTCTGGTGATATTAGAGATATTAAAGAGATTTCGTTTGATTGTTTTCAGTGTACATTGGTCACATGCAGCACATATAGTTATCTTTGTGTGGTCTGGCGATATTAGAGATATTAAAGAGATTTCGTTTGATTGTTTTCAGTGTACATTGGTCACATGCAGCACATATAGTTATCTTTGTGTGGTCTGGTTTTCGATATTAGAGATATTAAAGAGATTTCGTTTGATTGTTTTCAGTGTACATTGGTCACATGCAGCACATATAGTTATCTGTGTGTCTGGTGATATTAGAGATATTAAAGAGATTTCTTTGATTGTTTTCAGTGTATTGGTCATGCAGCACATATAGATCTTTGTGTGGTCTGGTGATATTAAATATTAAAGAGATTTCGTTTGATTGTGTTCAGTGTACATTGGTCACATGCAGCACATATAGTTATCTTTGTGTGGTCTGGTGATATTAGAGATATTAAAGAGATTTCGTTTGATTGTTTTCAGTTCAGTCACATGCAGCACATATAGTTATCTTTGTGTGGTCTGGTGATTGGTATTAAAGAGATTTCGTTTGATTGTTTTCATGCAGCACATGCAGCACATAGTTATCTTTGTGTGGTCTGGTGATATTAGACATATTAAAGAGATTTCGTTTGATTGTT
Source organism: Schizopygopsis malacanthus (assembly GCA_027474115.1). Classification (NCBI taxonomy): domain Eukaryota; kingdom Metazoa; phylum Chordata; class Actinopteri; order Cypriniformes; family Cyprinidae; genus Schizopygopsis; species Schizopygopsis malacanthus. Next base: position 32,961,385 of record CM049877.1, on the reverse strand, counting down.
TAAAGAGATCGTTTGAGTTTTCAGTACATTGGTCACATGCAGCACATATAGTTATCTTTGTGTGGTCTGGTGATATTAGAGATATTAAAGAGATTTCGTTTGATTGTTTTCATTAATTGGTCAGAGATATAGTTATCGTTTGGTGATTGTTTAAAGAGATCGTTTGAGTGTACATTGGTCACATGCAGCACATATAGTTATCTTTGTGTGGTCTGGTGATATTAGAGATATTAAAGAGATTTCGTTTGATTGTTTTCAGTGTACATTGGTCACATGCAGCACATATAGTTATCTTTGTGTGGTCTGGTGATATTAGAGATATTAAAGAGATTTCGTTTGATTGTTTTCAGTGTACATTGGTCACATGCAGCACATATAGTTATCTTTGTGTGGTCTGGTGATATTAGAGATATTAAAGAGATTTCGTTTGATTGTTTTCAGTTACATTGTCACATGCAGCACATATAGTTATCTTTGTGTGGTCTGGTGATTTAGGTATTAAAGAGATTTCGTTTGATTGTTTTCATGCAGGTCACATGCAGCACATAGTTATCTTTGTGTGGTCTGGTGATATTAGAGATATTAAAGAGATTTCGTTTGATATTAAAGAGATTTCGTTTGATTGTTTTCAGTGTACATTGGTCACATGCAGCACATATAGTTATCTTTGTGTGGTCTGGTGATATTAGAGATATTAAAGAGATTTCGTTTGATTGTTTTCAGTGTACATTGGTCACATGCAGCACATATAGTTATCTTTGTGCGGTCTGGTGATATTAAATATTAAAGAGATTTCGTTTGATTGTTTTCAGTGTACATTGGTCACATGCAGCACATATAGTTATCTTTGTGTGGTCTGGTGATATTAGAGATATTAAAGAGATTTCGTTTGATTGTTTTCAGTGTACATTGGTCACATGCAGCACATATAGTTATCTTTGTGCGGTCTGGTGATATTAGAGATATTAAAGAGATTTCGTTTGATTGTTTTCAGTGTACATTGGTCACATGCAGCACATATAGTTATCTTTGTGTGGTCTGGTGATATTAGAGATATTAAAGAGATTTCGTTTGATTGTTTTCAGTGTACATTGGTCACATGCAGCACATATAGTTATCTTTGTGTGGTCTGGTGATATTAGAGATATTAAAGAGATTTCGTTTGATTGTTTTCAGTGTACATTGGTCACATGCAGCACATATAGTTATCTTTGTGTGGTCTGGTGATATTAGAGATATTAAAGAGATTTCGTTTGATTGTTTTCAGTGTACATTGGTCACATGCAGCACATATAGTTATCTTTGTGTGGTGGTATTAGAGATATTAAAGAGATTTCGTTTGATTGTTTTCAGTGTACATTGGTCACATGCAGCACATATAGTTATCTTTGTGTGGTCTGGTGATATTAGAGATATTAAAGAGATTTCGTTTGATTGTTTTCAGTGTACATTGGTCACATGCAGCACATATAGTTATCTTTGTGTGGTCTGGTGATATTAGAGATATTAAAGAGATTTCGTTTGATTGTTTTCAGTGTACATTGGTCACATGCAGCACATATAGTTATCTTTGTGTGGTCTGGTGATATTAGAGATATTAAAGAGATTTCGTTTGGTGACATTGGTCACATGCAGCACATATAGTTATCTTTGTGTGGTCTGGTGATATTAGAGATATTAAAGAGATTTCGTTTGATTGTTTTCAGTGTACATTGGTCACATGCAGCACATATAGTTATCTTTGTGTGGTCTGGTGATATTAGAGATATTAAAGAGATTTCGTTTGATTGTTTTCAGTGTACATTGGTCACATGCAGCACATATAGTTATCTTTGTGTGGTCTGGTGATATTAGAGATATTAAAGAGATTTCGTTTGATTGTTTTCAGTGTACATTGGTCACATGCAGCACATATAGTTATCTTTGTGTGGTCTGGTGATATTAGAGATATTAAAGAGATTTCGTTTGATTGTTTTCAGTGTACATTGGTCACATGCAGCACATATAGTTATCTTTGTGCGGTCTGGTGATATTAGAGATATTAAAGAGATTTCGTTTGATTGTTTTCAGTGTACATTGGTCACATGCAGCACATATAGTTATCTTTGTGTGGTCTGGTGATATTAGAGATATTAAAGAGATTTCGTTTGATTGTTTTCAGTGTACATTGGTCACATGCAGCACATATAGTTATCTTTGTGTGGTCTGGTGATATTAGAGATATTAAAGAGATTTCGTTTGATTGTTTTCAGTGTACATTGGTCACATGCAGCACATATAGTTATCTTTGTGTGGTCTGGTGATATTAGAGATATTAAAGAGATTTCGTTTGATTGTTTTCAGTGTACATTGGTCACATGCAGCACATATAGTTATCTTTGTGTGTGGTATTAAAGAGATTTCTTTGATTGTTTTCAGTGTACATTGGTCACATGCAGCACATATAGTTATCTTTGTGTGGTCTGGTGATATTAAATATTAAAGAGATTTCGTTTGATTGTTTTCAGTGTACATTGGTCACATGCAGCACATATAGTTATCTTTGTGTGGTCTGGTGATATTAGAGATATTAAAGAGATTTCGTTTGATTGTTTTCAGTGTACATTGGTCACATGCAGCACATATAGTTATCTTTGTGTGGTCTGGTGATATTAGAGATATTAAAGAGATTTCGTTTGATGTTTTCAGTGTACATTGGTCATGCAGCACATAGTTATCTTTGTGTGTGGTGATATTAGAGATATTAAAGAGATTTCTGGTTTTCAGACATTGGTCACATGCAGCACATATAGTTATCTTTGTGTGGTCTGGTGATATTAAATATTAAAGAGATTTCGTTTGATTGTTTTCAGTGTACATTGGTCACATGCAGCACATATAGTTATCTTTGTGTGGTCTGGTGATATTAGAGATATTAAAGAGATTTCGTTTGATTGTTTTCAGTGTACATTGGTCACATGCAGCACATATAGTTATCTTTGTGTGGTCTGGTGATATTAGAGATATTAAAGAGATTTCGTTTGATTGTTTTCAGTGTACATTGGTCACATGCAGCACATATAGTTATCTTTGTGTGGTCTGGTGATATTAGAGATATTAAAGAGATTTCGTTTGATTGTTTTCAGTGTACATTGGTCACATGCAGCACATATAGTTATCTTTGTGTGGTCTGGTGATATTAGAGATATTAAAGAGATTTCGTTTGATTGTTTTCAGTGTACATTGGTCACATGCAGCACATATAGTTATCTTTGTGTGGTCTGGTGATATTAGAGATATTAAAGAGATTTCGTTTGATTGTTTTCAGTGTACATTGGTCACATGCAGCACATATAGTTATCTTTGTGTGGTGGTGATATTAGAGATATTAAAGAGATTTCGTTTGATTGTTTTCAGTGTACATTGGTCACATGCAGCACATATAGTTATCTTTGTGTGGTCTGGTGATATTAGAGATATTAAAGAGATTTCGTTTGATTGTTTTCAGTGTACATTGGTCACATGCAGCACATATAGTTATCTTTGTGTGGTCTGGTGATATTAGAGATATTAAAGAGATTTCGTTTGATTGTTTTCAGTGTACATTGGTCACATGCAGCACATATAGTTATCTTTGTGTGGTCTGGTGATATTAGAGATATTAAAGAGATTTCTTTGTGTTTTCAGGTCTGGTCACATGAGCACATATAGTATCTTTGTGTGGTCTGGTGATATTAGAGATATTAAAGAGATTTCGTTTGATTGTTTTCAGTGTACATTGGTCACATGCAGCACATATAGTTATCTTTGTGTGGTCTGGTGATATTAGAGATATTAAAGAGATTTCGTTTGATTGTTTTCAGTGTTTTCACATGCAGCACATATAGTTATCTTTGTGTGGTCTGGTGATATTAGAGATATTAAAGAGATTTCGTTTGATGTTTTCAGTGTACATTGGTCACATGCAGCACATATAGTTATCTTTGTGTGGTCTGGTGATATTAGAGATATTAAAGAGATTTCGTTTGATTGTTTTCAGTGTACATTGGTCACATGCAGCACATATAGTTATCTTTGTGTGGTCTGGTGATTTAGGTATTAAAGAGATTTCGTTTGATTGTTTTCAGTGTACATTGGTCACATGCAGCACATATAGTTATCTTTGTGTGGTCTGGTGATATTAGAGATATTAAAGAGATTTCGTTTGATTGTTTTCAGTGTACATTGGTCACATGCAGCACATATAGTTATCTTTGTGTGGTCTGGTGATATTAGAGATATTAAAGAGATTTCGTTTGATTGTTTTCAGTGTACATTGGTCACATGCAGCACATATAGTTATCTTTGTGTGGTCTGGTGATATTAGAGATATTAAAGAGATTTCGTTTGATTGTTTTCAGTGTACATTGGTCACATGCAGCACATATAGTTATCTTTGTGTGGTCTGGTGATATTAGAGATATTAAAGAGATTTCGTTTGATTGTTTTCAGTGTACATTGGTCACATGCAGCACATATAGTTATCTTTGTGTGGTCTGGTGATATTAGAGATATTAAAGAGATTTCGTTTGATTGTTTTCAGTGTACATTGGTCACATGCAGCACATATAGTTATCTTTGTGTGGTCTGGTGATATTAGAGATATTAAAGAGATTTCGTTTGATTGTTTTCAGTGTACATTGGTCACATGCAGCACATATAGTTATCTTTGTGTGGTCTGGTGATATTAGAGATATTAAAGAGATTTCGTTTGATTGTTTTCAGTGTACATTGGTCACATGCAGCACATATAGTTATCTTTGTGTGGTCTGGTGATATTAGAGATATTAAAGAGATTTCGTTTGATTGTTTTCGTTTGGTCATGCAGCACATGTTTTCTGGTGATATTAGTATTAAAGTTTTTTGACATTACATTGGTCACATGCAGCACATATAGTTATCTTTGTGTGGTCTGGTGATATTAGAGATATTAAAGAGATTTCGTTTGATTGTTTTCAGAGTACATTGGTCACATGCAGCACATATAGTTATCTTTGTGTGGTCTGGTGATATTAGATATTAAAGAGATTTCGTTTGATTTTTTCAGTGTACATTGTCACATGCAGCACATTAGTTATCTTTGTGTGGTCTGGTGATATTAGAGATATTAAAGAGATTTCGTTTGATTGTTTTCATTGTTTTACATTGGTCACATGCAGCACATATAGTTATCTTTGTGTGGTCTGGTGATATTAGAGATATTAAAGAGATTTCGTTTGATTGTTTTCAGTGTACATTGGTCACATGCAGCACATATAGTTATCTTTGTGTGGTCTGGTGATATTAGAGATATTAAAGAGATTTCGTTTGATTGTTTTCAGTGTACATTGGTCACATGCAGCACATATAGTTATCTTTGTGTGGTCTGGTGATATTAGAGATATTAAAGAGATTTCGTTTGATTGTTTTCAGTGTACATTGGTCACATGCAGCACATATAGTTATCTTTGTGTGGTCTGGTGATATTAGAGATATTAAAGAGATTTCGTTTGATTGTTTTCAGTGTACATTGGTCACATGCAGCACATATAGTTATCTTTGTGTGGTCTGGTGATATTAGAGATATTAAAGAGATTTCGTTTGATTGTTTTCAGTGTTTTACATTGGTCACATGCAGCACATATAGTTATCTTTGTTCTGGTGATATTAGAGATATTAAAGAGATTTCGTTTGATTGTTTTCAGTGTACATTGGTCACATCAGCAATATAGTTATCTTTGTGTGGTCTGGTGAATATATTAAAGAGATTTCGTTTGATTGTTTTCAGTGTAATTGGTCACATGCAGCACATTAGTATTTTGTGTGGTCTTGTTTAGAGATATTAAAGAGATTTCGTTTGATTGTTTTCAGTGTACATTGGTCACATGCAGCACATTAGTTATCTTTGTGTGGTCTGGTGATATTAGAGATATTAAAGAGATTTCTGATTGTTTTCATCGAATGCAGCACATGATCTTTGTGTGGTCTGGTGATATTAGGATATTAAAGAGATTTCGTTTGATTGTTTTCGTGTACTGCTGCAGCACATTGTACTTTGTGTGGTCTGGTGAAAGAGATATTAAAGAGATTTCTGATTGTTTTCAAATTGGTCACATGCAGCACATTAGTTATCTTTGTGTGGTCTTAAATTTAAAGAGATTTCAAAACCTGCACTTTTCTTTGTGTGGTCTGGTGATATTAGAGATATTAAAGAGATTTCTGATTTTTAGCAAGGGTTGAGAGATATTAAAGAGATTTCTGATTTCTTCTTCAGAAAACAAAGAGATATTAAAGAGATTTCGCGTGGACGGCTTTCAGAGATATTAAAGAGATTTCAGCTTCATCCGCAGTGTGATATTAGAGATATTAAAGAGATTTCGAAGTTTCTGTCAGCCCTAGAGGACCGGGACTTCAGGACTGAGTTTGAAGACTATCTGATACACGACTACAAGCACTTCTCACAGCGTAAGTCCCACTATCGTCCATCTGTTCACTGCAGAGCGCATCAGATCAACCAAAACCCATCTCAGGGTTCCTGCTGCTCTTACAAATATTCTTTGTGTGGTCTGGTGATTTAGAGATATTAAAGAGATTTCACATATTTACACAGCACATTGATCTTTGTGTGGTCTGGTGAAAATATTAAAGAGATTTCAGTTTTCAGCAGAAAGGCATGGCATTAAATGTTTCTTTGTGTGGTCTGGTGATGAGATATTAAAGAGATTTCATTGCAAAAAGCAGCACATGATTATCTTTGATTGTTTTCTTCAATAATTGTCTTGTTTTCCCATGCAAATATCTAAACATCCTTACATCAGCATATAGTTATCTTTGTGTGGTCTGGTGATTTATATTAAAGGAGATGCACATTGGTCTGAACATATAGATCTTTGTGTGGTCTGGTGATGAATATTAAAGAGATTTCGTTTGATTGTTTTCTTGTTGCAGCACATTAGTTATCTGTGTGGTCTGGTGATATTAGTTGATGTTTGATTGTTTTCTTAATTGGTCACAAGAATATAGTTATCTTTGTGTGGTCTGGTGAAATATTAAAGAGATTTCTTTGATTGTTTTCTGTGGAGAATATAGTTATCTTTGTGTGGTCTGGTGAATTAGAGATATTAAAGAGATTTCTTGTTTTCTCTTGGAATGCAGCACATAAGTTATCTTTGTGTGGTCTGGTGATTATTTAAAGAGATTTCGTTTGATTGTTTTCAGGCAGATAGCACATATAGTTATCGGTTCAATTTCTCATAAAACAAAACAAGAATCTTTGTCATTTTGCTTCTTGAGTAAATGGATCTTGATTTAAGGATCTTAAGACATTTGGGCTAGAAAACCAGACAAATACAAAGGAATCACTTTTTTTGCAGTGTTATCAAATGGGACAGTGAAATTATTATTACTTATTTATTTATTTGAAAAAGAATGAATGAAGTATTTGTGATATATTTTTAAACTCTAAATCATTTTGTACATTTAGAGACCATATATATTGACGTATTGTGTTCCACTCAATTTATTCCTGAAATGTTCTTGTCTTGAGAAGTCAGAAAGCCTGTGTTGTTTTTCTCCAGCTTGCGCTGTTCGCTCCAAAGCCCAGCAGTCCTCCGATATCAGCAGCGACGGAGAGAAGTTTAAGCCCAAGATACGAAGCATTATCAGCAAAACGGTTATAGTGGACTTCTTGGTCAATGACCTTTGCTTCTACATGGAGTGTGAGAGGTCAGGGACTCTATACTCTGTGTTCAGTGTCTCTAGAAGCCGCAGTGTGTTGATCTCTTCTGAGTTTCTAGGTTCAGGCATTTGGCAGACGCGGGTGATATAATGGCATCCGAGGGCATGTACAGTGAGAATGATTATGCCATGCTTCACCAGAAAGCTGAGCTGATCATCAACATATTTCTCCACTCAAATCTCTCTCCAAAGCTCATGGTACGTTATCTATAATAACGTCGGTCCTATATTAAGCAGCACAAGTGGGCTTCTAGATAGTGCTTACTAACTAATTGTATATCAAAGGAAAAATGGTAAAGACAACATGCATTTTGTCATTATTTTATGTAACCGTTTATAAATGCCGTCAAAGGCAGGGCTTTTTAGTCTTTTATATTCCAAATATGATCATCCTCATTTGAGGGACCTCCATCCTAAAAATTAAACAGCAACTATATATTTTCATGTATAAGACCCAAGTTATA
>CM049877.1:32945687-32950687 GCA_027474115.1 Schizopygopsis malacanthus | reverse complement strand
CATACTGCCAGCGCTTTGCCTCTAGGAAGGTGGACCGAACTCTCTTCTATCCGGCCATGATGGATGTGTTTCCGGTTCTCCTGTTCTGCTGGAAAAAGTGCTGAGATTTTGTGATTTCTCATCAGACTGTTATGTGTAAACAGAAGCAGAGCAGGTGTCTCTGTCAGCTGTGATACTGAGGACAGCATGTGCTCTACTGAGACTAATAGTGATAACGTTTGGGTTTATTTATAGACAGCCTTTTCTAAGCTCAGTCTCTGTATAAAATATTCATATTTTGTAGAAATATAGTAATAGTTTAAGGTATTAAAACAGGACCAAACAAATCAAAAGCTAAAATAGCCCCAAAAAAGTAGTAATACATTTATAATTGAACTTTTTTTTCATACAGGGGTTTCCGGTAGTTAAATATTGATTTAAAAAATATTATTTTAGAATATAAATAATAATAAAATTGGGACAAAATAAATCTGAATGAAAAAGCTTGCTATTAACTTGCTAATAATAGGATTATCATTTTTTTATAATAAAGAAAAAATATTCAAAATAAAAAATCTAATTGGGACAGAAAACATAAATCTGAAAAAAAAAACGTAATATTAACCGGCTAGTAATTCGTTTTTTTTATTTTTTTATAATACAAATAAAAATGTATGTATGTATATATACAGTATATTAAAAAATAATCAAATAAATTGGTTCCTAAAAAAACGGAACAAAAAATCTTACTATTAATATTAGCTTGGTAGAATTAGGATTATATTTGTATTAATATATTGCAAAGTTTAAGGTTACATTAAATAATATTTTGTAAAAAGTTAGTAATAATACAGATTACTATAAACTGAATTGAATAATACATTTCAAGTTGTGGAAGAAACACCACTGATTGTTGCTCTTTGAGTTTGTTGGTCTGTAGCAGGGTTAATAAGTGCATGTTCCCGTCGACAGGTTTTGTTGTCTGAAGGTGATGAAGCGTCTGTACCCCGCTGAAGCACCGAGGAAACAGAAAGCACCCTATCGTCTGCAGAGACAGCATCCTTTTAACCTCCTGCGGCAGATAAAGACGGTCTCATCCAGTGAAGGTGTGCAGTGAGATCAGACGTCATGTACTAAACCACGAGCCGTCGTATCAGCGTTTGAACGCTTTAACCCCTTTACTGATGTGTTTGACTAGTTAAAGATGCCATCCTGCGCTTCTCCACCCAACACGGCCTCGTTCTGCTGCTGCCGCAGACGTTATTCAACCACACACCTGCTGCTTCCCAGCAGCCCTCAGCCCGATGAAGGACATTAAACCACTTCACTTCATGTTTGTGTGTGACAGTTACTCCATGATCGAACCCCAACCCTGCTTCAAATCTGGTTCTCCGTAACACGCCTATTATCGTTATTATCGTAAAAAAATAAATTTCTCATTTTCATTCAATTTAAATTAATAGTGAAGATCAAATGTACCCTCAGGCCATCCAAGCTGTAGATGAGTTTGTTTCTTCATTTGGATTTGGAGAAATGTAGCATTGCATCACTGTCTCAGCAATGGATGCTCTACAGTGAATGGGTGCCGTCAGAATGAGAGTCCAAACAGCTGATAAAAACATCACAATAACCCACACCACTCCAGTCCATCAGTTAATTCATATCTTGTGAAGCCAGAAGCTGCATGTTTGTAAAAAACAAATCCATCTTTAAGAAGTTTTAACTTCAAACTGTTGCTTTCAGCTGAAATACGAGTCAATTCAAGATTATTTGTATAGCGCTTTTTACGATGCAATCGTTGCAAAGCAGCTTTACAGGAAATTAAGTTTCTAAAATAAATGTATATTGTAGAAACTCAATGTAATTAACTTATGGCAAAATGTGGTTAATTCAGTATAATCGCTGATGTTTGGTCCTCCGAGGGATCGTCTCTTCTCAGGTGTTCGGTCATCTCAGATCATTTAAGGGTTGGATCCAGACTGAAGCTTGTGTAATTATAGTTACCACGGGATGTTAATCCAGAAACAGAGAAACAAATAAAGACAATTGGCGTAGCAGTTGTTCCATACATGAACAACCCTGGATGAAATTATCTGTTCAACCCAAGCTAAAGCATAATAATGTGCATTTGTTCAGATAGACTGGCAGTACAAGATTGTGAGATGCATTATATGAATGCTTGGCTAAAGAGATGCGTCTTTAATCTAGATTTAAACAGAGAGAGTGTGTCTGAACCCCGAACGTTATCATTATTCCAGAGTTTAGGAGCCAGATATGAAAAAGTTCTACCTCCTTTAGTGGACTTTGCTATCCGAGGTACTACCAAGAGTCCAGAGTTTAGTTCCTTAGGGAGCGGGTTGATTGTATCGTGATAGTAGATTAGTTAGGTACGCAGGAGCTAAATCATTTAGGGCCTTATAGGCAAGTAATAATATTTTGTAACTGATACTAATCCATAATAACGCTTCCTCCAGTCATCTGGTCTATTTCAGGAGAGAAATCTGCTCAGATCAAGCACCTCTTACAAGCCGAAACAGCTCTAAACAAATATGTGGGTGGACTTTGATGTGAGAGACTACAGGAGATGGACTTTGTCACTGGAGCGATTTATTATGGATTATGGACTTTAGCCAGAAGCAACGATTTGAAGTTGAAAACATCTTAATGATGGATTTGTTTCTAACGCAGCGTTTGTCTTCACAAGACATTAAGAATAGTGTGGATTATTGTGATGTGTTTATCAGTGTTTGGACTCTTATTCTGACGGCACCCATTCACTGCAGAGCATCCATTGCTGAGCAAGTGATGTAATGCTACACAATTCTTGGATGGCCTGAGATTGAGCACATTTTTAACGTTTTTTTTAATTTAATTTTTGGGTGAACTATTCCTTTGAAACAGATAAAACCAAAACAGAAATAAAGATTAATATAAACTATATGGACATTTTAATTAAAATGACAAAAACTAAATCCAATGACTAATACCTGCTAGGTGTGTGGAGCAGCAGCTCACGGGGAAAAGAATCATAAAAGCTGCTTGTTTTCACACTTTCACCTGCAGTGATGAGAAATAAAATGGTATGAAATGTCGAGTGAAGTGCGAAACAGAGGCCTTAACACTCATTCCCACTGCGGCACCTGAGGAACGTGTTAATGACCTCGTCAAAACATGCTGCTGTAAATGAAGAATTACAGTCGAAGCTGCAGAAAAGACAATGCTTTCTATGGGAAGTGGGACATTCTCATCATATTGCTCCAAACCTGTATTTATTCTTTATTCTGTGGAGCACAGAAGATATTGTGAAGAACACTGGTGGAATGCTAACACTGGACCTCATTGGTTTTCATATGGACAAAAGTCATGGACTAAATAATGCCAGAAGGTTCATTCTCGGGTGAACTATCTCCTTTAAATCTTTGGTGTTCTTCTCCCTGCTGCCTCTAGATGGCAGTGTAACATTAGAGGACTCTCCATTAGTTCCTCTGAAGTCCCAATAAAGCCACACATCTGCTCTCAGTGACTTTCATGAGAATAAACAAAGACGTGCACCATATGTGACTAACATGTGAAACAGAGCATGAGGGATGGAAATGCGTGAACACGCTACAGAAGTGCAAAATATAAATGATTTTAGACGAATAGGTTTAGCATGTTCAGAGGTGTTTGTTTTCTGCTTCTTTTATTTTCCCACAAAACAGTTTCCTTGTCCATTACTCGATATATGTTGGCACCGTCACATAGTCAAATATTATGTCAGATATTTTTCCAAATATTATCTTCTGTGAATGAATGAGTTGAACATACAGGATGCTTTTAAATATTTTCCTTTCAAACAATAATCTCATGTTGCCTGCTGACAGCACTAAGAAATGGATGGAGTTTTTTCACAGAACATTTGTTTTTCTGGTGTTGCTAAAAAAAACTACTTAAAATGTGTAAATTCTATTTTTGTAAATCCTAAACAATTTAACAATTTGTGATGGAGAAAATAACACATGGTATATACATAAACTATGAGCACAATTACATTCAAAATGTCAAATATCATAAAAAAGAAGAAAGGATACTCACCAGAGCCTGTGTGTGTGTGCGTGTGTGTGTGTGTGTGTGTGCGTGTGTGCGTGCGTGTGTGTGTGTGTGTGTGTGTGTGTGTGTGTGCGTGTGTGCGTGTGTGTGTGTGTGTGTGTGTGTGTGTGTGTGTGTGATCTTGTTCGTCTTCTCACAGAACAAGGGAAAGGAAAGAAGACCATATTTTATGTTATTTTTTTTCAATAATAAGGGTTCAAATTTTGCCCATGTAAAAAACTAAAGTATCAATGAATGCTGTTTAGTACTGATCATTCCCTCTATTGTACAGACACCATGATTACATCTACAACATGCTTCTGTCTGTTAAAAAGATGGTAGCGTCTGTCAAGTACTGTATCATGAAATATAATATATTAGTATGCAGGGCAATGCTTTACATATCAAAATATTAATTCACACTGGTAATTTAATTCATCTTTCTATAAGACAGGGTAAGTAGGACAGGTCAGCGGAGGATCGTCTGTGTGTGTGGAGGTTCAATTCTGAAATTACTCTATTGTCAAACACTGCAAAAGCAATTAAAACGAAGTGAGAGTGTTTTCTGTCCTTCACTGTCAATGACATGCGGCTCCGCAAGGAGGAGGAAATAATGAAAGAAGGACATATTTCATGCCAAAAGCAAATAATACATTACTATGTATGATTCATATTTTGCTTAAAAATAATTCTCATTACAGCAATGTGTAAATCTAATCATTTTCATTAATTGACCTTGCAAATCAAACATTTAAAATGTGAGGCATTTATACAACATAACAGTATTTTATTTAGCTGACTGAAAAAACTCTTTAATTATTGAGTTAAATATGTAATAACTGGGAATTACATTCATTTCAATGGGTTACATGCTTTGCTGTTTAATAGCCTATCTGTCATTTTGTATATAATTGGTTTGATACGTTAATTGTTGAATAAATAGGTAAACGAAA
>CM049877.1:32925687-32940687 GCA_027474115.1 Schizopygopsis malacanthus | reverse complement strand
GCGCGGCGTGTTCGGCTGCGTCTCCCTCCTGCAGTGATTATCTGCCGTTCGCATGCTGTCACTCTTCCTCGGCTCTGCGCCGGAGCTCTGGCCCTCGGGTTGACAGAATCCCGCGGAGGGCCCCGATCGCGGACCCTTTATTAAAGTGATTCTGTTACAGCGCCGGCAATGCGCGCTTCCCCGCGGACTCCGGGCTTATTGTGCAGTGGAAACATCTCTTCTTGTTTCCTCTCTGTGTCGTTTTAAAAAACGTGTTTTTGCTTTATTGACTAAATTAAAGTAAAACCCACCTATATGTGTATTTTAAGGCAGCAAAGGCTGTTCTAAAGTGTACAGCATGCTTGTGCTGTCTTTTAAGATCTCTTTTGCTCATATTTTAAGGGACCAAATGCATTGCTACAAGCTCATATTGCAAAACCTTACAGTGTAGTCGAGGGAATATAAGTACATATTGTTCAAAAGTTTTGAAAGGAACAGTAATATTGTGCAATATTACAATTTAAACTCTTTTGTCTTGTAATAAACTGTATGATTTATTTTATTCCTGTGATCATATCTGTATTTTCAGCATCATTACTGCAGTCTTCAGTGTCACATGATCTTCAGAAATCATAATAATATACTAATATGCAGCTCAAGAAACATTTCTGATTATTATCAATGTTGAAAACAGTTGTGCTGCACAATATTTTTATGGAAACCGTGATACGTTTTATTTTTCAGGATTCTTTGATGAACAGAAAGTTCAAAATAACAGTGTTTATTGAAATATAAATCCTTTTAACATTATACATATTTATTTATTTATTTATGTATATTTGATGCATCATTGCCAAATAATCTTTCTGTAGGTATACAATATATCTCCTGAGAAACCTCAGAGATCAACACTAAGCCTTTAAGAGACGTGCAAAGAGACCAGAACTGATACTTCCTTTAATATTTACTCACTCTTGTGGCTTTTTTTAAATGACTTTCTTTGTACAAAAGAAGATGTTCATGCTGCTTTTACCCAGCTCTGAGAAGGACAGCATAAACCATATGACGTGTGCACTATATATCAGATCTTCAGAGAATCACAGACACCACTGTATTAGACTACACACTACTCAAAGCCATGATCGAACCCTGAATATCATCTCAAAGAATCCTGAAAAATAAAATATATAAATATAAATATTAAAGGAAGTATCAGTTCTGGTCTCTTTGCACGTCTCTTAAAGGCTTAGTGTTGATCACTGAGGTTTCTCAGGAGATATATTGTATACCTTCAGAAAGATTCTTTGGCAATGATGCATCAAATATACATAAATAAATAAATACACATGTATAATGTTAAAATGATTTATATTTCAGTAAACACTGTTATTTTGAACTTTCTGTTCATCAAAGAATCCTGAAAATAAAATGTATCACGATTTCCATAAAAATATTGTGCAGCACAACTGTTTTCAACATTGATAATAATCAGAAATGTTTCTTGAGCAGTAAATCAGTATATTATTATGATTTCTGAAGATCACGTGACACTGAAGACTGCAGTAATGATGCTGAAAATTCAGCTATGATCACAGGAATAAAATCCATCTTACAGTATATTACAAGACAAAAGAGTTTAAATTGTAATATTGCACAATATTACTGTTCCTTTCAAAACTTTTGAACAATATGTACTTATATTCCCTCGACTACACTGTAAGGTTTTGCAATATGAGCTTGTAGCAATGCATTTGGTCCCTTAAAATATGAGCAAAAGAGACCTTAAAAGACATCACAAGCATGCTGTACACTTTAGAACAGCCTTTGCTGCCTTCAAATACACATATAGGTGGGTTTTACTTTAATTTAGTCAATAAACCAAAAACACGTTTTTTGATATATATGTATATATATATATACTCACCGGACACTTTATTAGGAACACCTGTTAAATATATTTTCTTGCCACTGAAATACATTTAGTAATATATTTTGGTATGTGAACGTTGAAACTAAATATAGTTGTTAAGTTAAAAATGTTTTGATTTATGAATGATTGAGTTTCACGGTTTAGTGTTTGTGTTATTGATTTATGTATTTGTTTGTGAGCACACACTGAGTTCACTTTGAGATCTCTTAAACATCGAGAAGCTTTGTGAGGAAAGTCTGTTAAAGGTTTGACGTCTCGGTTTGAATGTCTTTTATATCAAATGATATCAGACTCTCTCTGATTGTATAACAGCAGTATTTCTCGTGTCGTCTCTTTATGTCACGTCTGTCCTATTTCTTCACGCAGTGATGTATACACGAACTCTTTGATAGGGAAAAAGATTTACTTTCAATTAAAAGGCTCTGATTGAAAAAAAAGACCATTTCTACAAACTTCATTCTTCATCAAGAATCCAATTACCGCGTGAAAGGGAAAGTGTAAAGAGTTTTTATTGAATGTAGTTGGTAATGATGGACTCTAAAGGTAATAACTCTGCCAATTAGCCGTTTTCATTTGATTTAGACTGACTTTATGATCTCTCTCAATATCAATTACACGGAAAGCTTTCGAAGCGCTTCTTCAGCGCGAGACGGGCAGAGGAGAGCCTAATTAATGCATTCCAACCAGGTTTCATTTGCGGGTTAATTACCAATTCACAGTTTCTAGGTCAAACACAGCGTGTCTACTGTCATACGACTCTTTGACAAAGTGCTGCGGCTATTTTGATTTTAACAAAGAAAATCGAATAACCTATATATTGTACAATGCTACACATTTTAATTTACAAGTTTTACAGAATTTATTCTACACTCCCCAACACCACCATCACTGTAGTTTTATTGATCATGTCTAATCTAAGTTAGCTATGTAAACTTGCATTATTATTATTATTGTGCATGTATTTTATCTTTATTGTCGAATTCTGAAACTGCTTCTGTATTTAGTGATGCTGAAATAAAAAGCATCATGTAAGTCCTGCTCCTACAGATCTGTCAGCTGATTGATTGACAGCTGTCACTTAATGTCAACGAGTGTGTTTAGTGCTGAATACAGCAGAATATTCAGCACGTTCAAGACTTTGCTGTGCGTTTACATCACTGAATTTGCCATGTGAAGACAATTCTGTGTATACCTTAATAAGTGCAGTTTTTGCATTTACAAATAATATGCTACCATCGAAATCTAGCCATGCATTACTGTGGATATTGTTGGATATGTTGTTCATATCATGCAGGGTTAACTAAAACCATTAAAAGAATAAATATATATAAAAATAGTTACTAACTGTCACCACATCTGTGGGACGCCTACGTTTACTTCACTATATTGCAATTAAATCCTAATCGAATCATGACAAACCATACATCGGTGGAAAGGTCTAGATGTTTAACCACTAGTTTTGTTAAATAATGACATCATTCATTAATGACAGGAGTTCTGACCTTTGTCAAAGAAAGTTTTCTTGGTTGCCTTTTTCCTATCACGCTTTAGAAATCATAGAAATGATATATCACTTGAAAACTTACAATCTCAAAATTACATTTCATTACCATGCACATGGTACATCAAAATCATGTTACAAAATGTTTTCGTTCATCAATTATAAAAAAATAAGTTTGAATAGTGCACATTAATGTTCAAAAATGTGAGTGACACAATAATTAAAATCAAATATGAACTTATTTTAAACTCTTAAACCTATTTTATTTCAGCTAGTTGCCAACGTTTCTTATTTCTTATAGTTAATTTAATAAAACAAATACTATTAATACTATTACAAATAAATATAAATGAGCAATATTAATAAAAAAGTATACAGACTTATATACTTATATAGTCACAACACACTAAATAATAACACAACTACAACTGTTTTAATTAAAATGAAAACGACAACGCAAAATATAAAAATTTCAAAATATTAATAAAAGGAATAAAATTATCTCAATTGATACATAATTAACAATGCTATTATCACATTGTTCTCATTTGTAAATTGCTTTGGACAAAAGCATCTATAGCGTCTAAAAAAAAGTTGCTATGTATAAAATCTCCAAAAAGACTTTTTAACAATATTAACATTGTTACTATGGTTTACTTTAGTGGTGTGTAAATGCAATGTTCAGTGCTAACAGTGTCTGTCAGCAGGGGTCAGTGTTGCTGTGAAAACTGATCAACTAGAACTCAGAGGAAAGTGAGGACAGTGGCAGAAGCACCAGAATGGTTTGAATATATCTATCTGTCAGTCCAGTAACACTGATTCATATGCACAATAAAAAACATTAGATAGTTTTGTTGGTGGTAGATCTTCACATTTACCATGCATATGTAATGCAGTGTTACTCAGCCTCTTCTCTTTGTGTTTGCATCTACGACGTTTCTAATTACTTTCTAATTACGCACTCTTTTGTATTTGTTTGTGCCTCGTTCATAGTCGGTGAATGAGGAGATAGTGCTGTGGGTTGGGTATTGTTGTGTGTGTGTGTGTGTGTGTGTGTGTGTGTGTGTGTGTGTGTGTGTGTGTGTGTGTGTGTGTGTGTGTGTGTGTGTGTCTGTGTGTGTGTGTGTGTGTGTGTGTGTGTGTGTGTGTGTGTGTGTGTGTGTGTGTGTGTGTGTGTGTGTGTGTGTGTGTGTGTGTGTGTGTGTGTGTGTGTGTGTGTGTGTGTGTGTGTGTGTGTGTGTGTGTGTGTGTGTGTGTGTGTGTGTGTGTGTGTTGTGTGTGGTGTGTGTGGTTTGTGTAATGTGGGTGTGTGTGTGTGTGTGTGTGTTTGTCTGTGTGCGTGCGTGCGTGCGTGCGTGCGTTGTGTGTGTGTGTGTGTGTGCGTGCATTGTGTTGTTTTGGGTGTGTGTGTCTGTGTCTGTGTGTGTGTGTCTGTGTGGTCTGTGTTGTGTGTGTGTGTGTGTGTGTGGTGTGTGTGTGGTGTGTTTGTGTGTGTCTGTGTGTGTGTGTGTGTGTGTGTGTGTGTGTGTGTGTGTGTGTGTGTGTGTGTGTGTGTGTGTGTGGTGTTTATGTGTGTGTTATGTTGTGTATGTGTGTGTGTGTGTGTGTGTGTGTTGTGTGTGTTGTGTCAGTGTCTGTGTGTGTGTATATGTGTGAGTGTGTGTGTTTGTGTGTGTCTCCTGTGTGTGTGCTGTGTGTGTGTGTGTGTGTGTGTGTGGTGTGTGCTGTGTGTGGTGTGTGTGTGTGTGTGTGTGTGTGTGTGGTGTGTGTGTGTGTGTGTGTGTGTGTGTGTTTGCTGCTGCTGTGTCTGTGTCTGTGTCTGTGTCTGTGTGTGTTTTGCTGCTGCAGTGATTGATGCTGTTCTTTAGCGGAGTGTGTGTTCGCTGTGCTCAGGGAGCTGCAGTCCAGATCTCTGTTTATTTGTGGTCAGAGAGGCCGTTCAGTCAGGGGCCGCGGCCCTCAAACAACTCCATCCTCTCAGACCAGCGCTGGGTCACTGTGTGCTCCGATACGAGCGTGATTCAGCTTTGGAGATTCAATGGATCTCTTTATCTCAGATGACCCTCCTAGCTGAAGTTACTGGAGTCATTTATTACTTTAAGAATGTACGCTATCTTTTAAGAGTTTATATTGGTAAAATGTTTGAATGTGCTTGAAACACGTCTGTTCACCAAAGCTGCATTTATTATGAAATATAATTGCAAAAAAAGCTGTTTTCTAAAATTTATCTAAAATCTAATTTTAAAATGTAACTTATTCCTGTGTTGAAAAGCTGAATTTTCAGCATCATCATACTCCAGTCTTTCAGTGTCACATGAATCTTCAGAAATCATAATAATATACTGATTTTCTGATCAAGAAACATTTCTTTTTTTTTTTTAATAAATGTTGAAAACAGAATATTTTTGTAAAAACTGTAATGCATTATTTTTCCTCAAGATTCTTTGATGAATAGAAAGTTCAAAAGAACAGCATTATTTGAAATAGAAATCCTTTGTAACATTTCAAATGTATTTATTCTCACTTTTGATCAATTTTAATGCATTCTTGCTGAATAAAAGCATTTCTCTGATCTAAAAATATCGTACTGACCCCAAACATTTGAACAGGAATATAAAACAATCAAATGAATGTGAATGTGATGCTACATGTTTGCATTCATGTTGAGATGACTGACCGTGGATTGCATAACTCTCTTGGCAACTCTGAGCACAGACCGAGACATCGCTGAGATCTCTTCTGAAAAGGAGACACGTGTGAGATTACTGAGGTCAGGACAAACATCTGAGAACCAGAGGACCAGGACAAATCTCAATGCCGTCAAGCAAAACAGACATTAAACAGACCGTATGTGATTTTTGAGGATAGATGACAAAAACCCAGCATTAAATAATATTTTAGCCAAAATAAAAACATATGCCTTTCTGCTGAATATCAAAATAGATATCGTAATTGCACTTAAGAAAAATATTTTTGCATTGAAAATCTGCGATTCCTAGGTAACTGAGTAACTTGCATGCAGTTGTGATCGGCCTCAGATCGTGCTCACGGTGAATGATGGCAGCGGGTGTTTTGCTTGTGGAGTCATTCGGTCACAGTCTCTCTCTGTGTTTTTCTCTCAGGTTCTGCGAGTGAAGAATGATGTGCTTTGCTCTGATGTAGGAAAATAAACCTTTCTAATGTGACATGCCGCTCTGGCCCGAGGAAGAGAAAGGCCAAACAGAAATCAACAGGGCCTCCGTGACGCCCCCTCAGCCAACTCCCCGAGGGGCTATATGGTTTACACCACTGGGCAAAAGGGCCCGGGACTCCAGGGAAAGATCAGACCACATGCTCGAGAGGGAAATATTTATATTCTCAAAGAAACAAAGCAGAGAGCCGGACTCTCTCTGAGAACAGTGTTTGTGGCCAAACCTTTCAGCACATATCATGATACTTACTCAAGAAACAGACTTGATTTGGTGTGAAGACATCGCATCGGACGTATTGCATTAACAGAACGTTCCGGGTTCAATACATTGGCACAAAAAACTATTTAGAAAAAAAAAAAAGGTACAATTTGTAATAATGCACAGTATAAAACATTGCAGGCTGTAATAAATGTCATTCACAAGTGTTCAGAAAACTTTGTTATAAAGAAATTAAAACTTTTATTCAGCAAGGATGCATTCAATTGATTGATCAAAAGTGACATTTATAATATTACAAAAGGTTTCTATTTCAAATAAATGCTGTTCTTTTGAACTTTCTATTCATTCTCAAAAATATTCAGCAGCACAACTGTTTTCAACATCGATAATAATCAGAAATGTTTCTGCAGCAAATCAGCATATTATAATGATTTCTGAACGATCATGCTGAAAATTCAGATTTATCACAGTAACATTTTACAATATATTTACACAGAAAACGGTTCAATCTTAATAATATTTCACAATATTACTGTTTTGGCTATTTCTGATCAAATAAATGCAGGCTTGGTGAACAGAAGAGATTTCTTTCAAAATCTTACAAATTTGTAAGTTTCATAAAGTGGAATAATATCAAAAATGGGCTTCTGACAAAAAGAAAGAATAAGGAAAGCTTGAAAAGAAAAGTCCATTTGATGATTTTAAGAGCTTTCAAAGAAGAATCTGTCACTGGTAAAGCACCCGCTGTTATATAATGAAATCACAATAAATTATATGTTGACTGCCAATAATTTACATTTATGCATTTAGCAGACGCTTTTATCCAAAGTGACTTATTCAGGCTATACATGTTTCTATCAGTATGTGTGTTCGCTGGGAACTGAACCCACGCTGCTAACGCAATGCTCTACCACTGAGCCACAGGAACCACTACTAAACCACTACACAATAACAATCACTACGATTAGTTTCCAGTGTATATCAACATTTACAGCATCTAAAACAGACCATCTAAACCCTGACTGATTGGAAATATCCACCCATTTACACTTAACATATCCAGAAATAGACAAATATTCCTCTTCAAGAGGACAATGTAGACAGCTTTACATCTCACACAACACCTTTTTGACGAGTCCCATAGACATCCACTGTAAGTGTGTTAATGTAAGCGCAGCTGAAATTACTGCACTATAGTGCTTACATTGTTCTGAACCCTTGAGCTTTACACTGCTTTAGTATCATGCGGCTCGTCTCGTTTTCATGGCAGGTTTTGTTTATGCTATTAAAAGTCTCACATTTGATCTGCTGGTGTGATGTTGTTGATCCCGACACCTTTTTCTCACACCCCATACGTCTAAATGACGGCGTAAGATGATTCACACCCTGCATTTTTACTGATTTATAACCTCCATTAATACAAGACAAAAAATAGATTTGCAGAAAACAGCCGAAAAATGAAACCTGTGAATTTTGTCTTTCATTGAACATAAAAGGAGATATTTTAAAAATCGTCCAAGGCACATTAGACTAGCTTTTTCCACAGTAATGATGGTTTTTACTACAAAGCTTAAAAAACATTAGTTATTATGAGGGATTTAGGCCTCACACACACACACACACACACACACACACACACACACACACACACACACACACACACACACACACACACACACACACACACACACACATGTTGGTTTTTATGGTTTACGGGGACTTTCCATAGGCGTAATGGTTTTTATACTGTACAAGCTGTATGTGCTATTGCCCTACACCTACCCTACACCTAAACTTAGCCCTCACAGGAGACGGTGCATTTCTATTTTCCCTCAAAAAAACTCACTCTGTATGATTTATAAGCGTTTTAAATTATGGGGACACTGAAAATGTCCTCATAAATCACCTTCTCCTTGTAATACCTATGTCATACCCATGTCATTATACAAATTTGTGTCCTCATAAACCACATAAACATGCCCACACACACACACACACACTCACTCTCTCTCTCACACACACACACACACACACACACACACACTCTCTCTCTCTCTCTCTCTCACACACACACACACACACACACACTCTCTCTCTCTCTCTCTCTCTCTCACACACACACACACACACACACACACACACACACACACTCTCTCACACGCACACACACACACACACACACACACACACACACACACACTTTCCCCCTGTGGTCACATCTGCATGAGTTTGTTTTATAAAGGCTGCCCTCTCTGTCTGTCATTACATCTCACCCCAGGTTAATGGCGCTCTTTTAAAATTAACGACCCCTAAAGATATACAAGCTCTCCAGGTTAAAGGCGTGATATATGATTTTTCTCTGGTAATTACCTTCAGCAACCGTTCCCCCTGCATGACGAGAATAATGTGGGGTTGTGTTTTTGTAGTCTAGTGTTTCTTACGAAAGCTCCTTCAGAAAGACAAAATGGTCGCAGCAGAGAAAATGAATTATTTCCACAATTCAAGGGGCTTTTGCACAGAAGAGGGGCATTTATTCTGTCTCTCGTGGCATTGATTCACAATACTGTCACATTTAGCTGCGGTGTGATATTTAACGGCGTGTCAAGAGCGGCGCTCGCCTTCAAAGGCCTCCGTTAAAACGCTGATCACAGCTGAGCTTCGGCGGCGCCATCGACGAATTTAACCGATTAACAATACGGAGGTCTCGAGGTCAGCCGCGGAAGAGACATCTTAGTGAGGTTCGATACCGTTTCACATAAGAGAAAGTCTCCACAAACTCTTTTCAAACTGACGAGGGCAGGCCTGCAGGAGAATGGAAAAACTATCTGATTGATCTCCTATAATGCTTCGTCTTGATGAGACAGTGAAAAATGCCCCCCCACCACCGGCGTGTCAATACGAGCGCGGGAGATGCGGCGGCTTTTTATTTAACCCGTTTTTTCCGTTAGATGATGGCTCTTGTTAAATTTTCACTGCCTGCCTGTCAGCCTGACAACGCAATATTCGGCTTCTCCCGCGCTTCCTGGTCGGTTTCATTTATTTCAAAACACCATTTCACACACGACTGACTTTAACAAGGCCTTATACACTGTAGAGGAGATAGAATTGTGACAGATACAACATTTTTTACTGTGAAAATATAGAATATTGTAAATAGCAGACTCCATAAACGTGGCAGAGCTTTCTGTCTTTTGTTGGGTGTTTGGATGCATGAAATAATATCAGTTATTGGCTGGTTTTTAATGGTTTCTTTTGTGTTTTGCTTCTTTGAAACGAGCACTTTGCTGTTTGACGACTCGCACGAAAGACTTGATCTTCTCCGATGTGTTTGCAAACAGATATTTCAGTCGTGGATCATATGATGAAAAATCACATTTTCATTTGATCTCTTGAAATAAAAGCATGTAATTTGAGAACTCGAAACTTCCTACCAGGCCACGAGCCACTAACTTCCACAGCTTCAAACATATCTGATGACAGATAAATACATCTATACACGCTTGACCACATTTGGTGATCAGAAACGTGGCCTATCTAGTCACAGTGAGGTAATAAACAGGATCCGGCAGCACACGAAGACCCCCCCACACATGATTGTAAACACTGTGTACAGCAATACACAATAAAGCGCTAAATGCATCATTCATACTAAAGCTTTTTTAACCAAAGGGTTGGAAACAAGCATCTGCCATTTATCTTTAACAAGGTCCCCTGATCATTTCAGCCTGATCCCATGAAATAGTTTTATGCTACGTTTACATATTTCCTACTGAAACTGGTTGGAGTGGGATATCCTCAAAATATTGGTAGTATTATCATGTAATCTATATGTTATACCACATCTTTAAAGGCCAAATACTTTGAAATGCTGAAGATTGGTGGTCTCACTAAAGTCCCTTTAGAGGAAAGTCTGTTCACTCAGCAGCCATACATTCGAGTTATTTTGGGCACGCAAGACCAACTCTGTTTCAATGCAGAAATACTGAAATCATGAAAACTGCTTTACAGACTGGCATTTAAATAACATATTTAATTTGTATTAAAGCATCTGCTAAATTAATAAATGTGCCTGTAAATCTGCAATAAAATCTGATTTGAATTGTTCCATAAATATATTTATTATGTTCAAATACCTGTAGCATTTAAACAGTGTAAATTATTCCAGCCTGTGTGCATGTAACGTCACAAACCAGCGAGACCAATTATCAACTAGCTCTTTTATTTAGAGTGCAGGGACTTTTTCTGTAGTACTGTGTGTTGCATTGAATTTTTCAAATTCATATTAATATGAGTAAACCATCTCGGTATGGCTTTCTGTGCTGTTACTATTTTCATACTGACAGAGATTTGAACAAATCCTGATTATTACATTATCTATTTTCTAAATGCATGTTATAAAGTTTATTGTAAACAGTTGTACGGGTCTCATTTTTTCTAAATGTTTTGACCTTGAAATCTTTAACTCCACTTGTGAATGCCATGCCCACATCTCAACATCCAATCAAAAAAATATATATATATTTTAAATTAAAATGTTTAAATATATTCTGTTTCCCTTTAATTTTACTTAAAGTTTTAGTAGTTTTGATTTGAGTTTTTGTCATTTTTATTAATATTTTTAATAGTATTTATGATTTCTTTGCAATTTATATAGTTTGCAACTTATATAGTTTGGCCTGATAGAAGATCTTTTGACTTGAGCACCATTGAGTTTTGCGCTCACATTACACTACACACAAAATGCTCCTGATAGTAACTTTCTTCTATAGTTGAGCACTATATGAAATGCTCTGACTCTGTTTTAATTTGAATATTGATGCTGTGTCTAGTGTATAGGTGTGCAGCTCACTGGTCATAACATGGTGCCTGAAACGGCTCCAGTGGGAGACTGCAGGGATTTTTTCCTCTCTATTTCTCTCTCTCTCTCTTTCACTCAATTTCTTGTTCTCACTCTCGTCTGCATCGCTGCTTTGGGTGAAACACGGCGTGGCTGACATATCAGTGCTGTTTATTAAGAGACGAGTCTATCAGGTCTCATAAGCGGCTGCTCACGGGCGGCCCGTCTTCTGTTGCTTCCGAAGAGTGTCATCAATCTTACGCCGGCTGTCCTGATGCATGATGGGAGATCCCAGATACCTCTCCCTCTCCGTATGGGACTCGACATGTACGACGGCGCTGCATGCTTCACTGAACACAGAGAGAGAGACAGCACATAAACACTGGACACGGCAAATATTTAAGCACTTCATTCTTATGAGCCAGTTAAATAATTGGTAAATTTGCTACCCAGTTTCCAACGAATAGCGGGGTTGTTTTGAAATGTTAAAATATTTTAATATAATATTAATGGTAACCTTGCTTGCATTTAAGAGAGAGTGATTTTTTATGCTTTTAAAAAAACTAAAAATCTTTAAGAAAGCAATATCTGGGACAGTAAAAACATGAAAATCCCAGGAAACGTCCTGCTGTGTAAAACAGCGGTGAAAAAAACAGATAGAAGAGTGAAAGACAGATAAAAAAGAGAAAATAACGTTTTTGACTCAATCTCTGAAAGTTCTTTATTTCTTAAAATATAAAACTTTTTAAAACCCTAATAATGCATCTCAAATTACTTACGTAATTCTGTATTGAATATTTAAAAAGTTAGTTCACCCCAAAAATGTAAATTCTGTCATTATTTACTCACTCTCATGTCGTTTGTGACGTTTGTTCTTTTCTGGAACATAAAGTAAGATATTTTGAATAATGTTGGTAACCAAATAGTTTTGGT
Source organism: Schizopygopsis malacanthus (assembly GCA_027474115.1). Taxonomy (NCBI): domain Eukaryota; kingdom Metazoa; phylum Chordata; class Actinopteri; order Cypriniformes; family Cyprinidae; genus Schizopygopsis; species Schizopygopsis malacanthus. Next base: position 32,928,097 of record CM049877.1, on the reverse strand, counting down.
TATCATTGACCTCCATTGAATGAATAAAAAACATTTCTTAAAATATATTATTTAATGTTCCACATAATGAATGCATTAATTACTCCCTCATAAAGAGTGTCACTTGATTAATCCTGAATGAATCAGTTTTTTTAAACAAATCAGTTGAGTTAATGATTCAATGACTCACTCATAACATCTGTCCCTTTTTTTCCAGAATGAATCAGTTTTTGAACGATTCATGAATGATTCATATGAGGACAGCTTGTATTGTTCCTGAACGAATCAGTCTTTCTAAACAAATTAGCCGAGTTAATGATTCAATGACTCACTCATAACATCTGTCCCTTTTTTCCAGAATGAATCAAAGTTTTTAAACGATTCATGAATGATTCATATGAGGACAGCTTGTATTGTTCCTGAATGAATCAGTCTTTCTAAACAAATTAGCCGAGTTAATGATTCAATGACTCACTCATAACATCTGTCCCTTTTTTACAGAATTAATCAGTTTTTGAACGATTCATGAATGATTCATATGAGGACAGCTTGTATTGTTCCTGAACGAATCAGTCTTTCTAAACAAATTAGCCGAGTTAATGATTCAATGACTCACTCATAACATCTGTCCCTTTTTTTCCAGAATGAATCAAAGTTTTTGAACGATTCATGAATGATTCATATGAGGACAGCTTGTATTGTTCCTGAACGAATCAGTCTTTCTAAACAAATTAGCCGAGTTAATGATTCAACGACTCATTAGTCATCAAGACGGTCACTTGTGACTTTTCCGAACCAAGTTTTCTGAGTCAATCACAACCATATTGTAAATATAATAATGCCTGTAAAGTGACTGTGCATCATAAATCAACTTAAACAGGACATCTTATACCTTACAGTTTAATTACAAACATGTAAAAGTGTTTTGCTTTGGCGGGATGTGATTTGAGAGAGAAATGGAGACGGCAAAGCTGATGAACCCATCCTGTTGAGGGAAGAATAAGACGTCTGTTCAGACGATATGAGAGAGGGACAGATAACGCTTTTGGAGCATCATAACGCTCAAGTAAATCTGGCTGCCTCGGTCGGTCCGGGGAAATTGAGCTTCATTAAGTGAGTCAGAGCAGATTTATGTAGTGATCTGAGCCGCAGTCGTTTGCGTGGACACTGTACAGATGATGAATCTACTACACTTCTCTCTGGCTGGACGCCCGCATACTGCACTGCCATCTACACACTCGGGAGAGAGAGAGAGAGAGACGGGTTTAATTCTCTATAGACCGCGCAAATGTTTTAGAAATTCACTGTAGCTTTTGTCATACCAACCTGAAATGACAGAGAGAGAGACAGAAAAAGAGAGAGAGTCTATCATGTGTTTACATCTGAATTGTTTAACAGTGTATTCAAAATTCATGATGATACATAATCAACATTAACATACCAATAAACACCTCAGCAAACGCTTCTCACGTATACACTAAACCACACAAGCAGCGAAATGTTTTGAACTGTGTATCGCAGTCTGTAAATCGCTGCTTGATTTACATCTTTATCGTAATATCACATTCGGAGACGATCTCTGCTCGGTCTCAGGGGAAATAAACAGGGATGAAATAACAGCCTTCCACTTCTGATTCAGATCCAATCGGCCTGTTACCAGCAGCGGAGCCGTGAGAGAGACAAATCTACAAGCTCTGGACCAAAGCGAAAGCCAGAGAAGATTTGAATCAATATTTCCCATTAGCATGGCTGATGCTTAGACCAACAATAGAGCGCGCTCACTGCCGAGCTGCTTTGTGTGTTCAGGTGGCCGGGATAATTGAATCTGTCTGTGCCGTTCTGATTAAACCACAGGAAAAAAAAACAATCGGATGAAGGTTATGAAAGACAAAAATCACACACGTTTGAGGCTGAGAGAGACTGGTTGGGGATGCTAACAGTGTGCTCTTCTTCTACAGAGTGACTTAAATCATTTTAAATGTATTAGTGCGTTTTTTTAATGTATGAACAAAAACACAGACCTGAGGCAATCACCTGCCAATGGTCACCACAGTGATCTTCCAGAACACCCTACTACTACTTACCAATACCTTAGCAACCAGACACAACACTACAGTTACTATCTTGCAAAGTCCCAACAACCTCAAAACAACCAAGCAATCACATAGGAACATCATCGTAACCAGTGGTGTAGTCAGGCCAAACACACGTATACACCGTATTGCTTATTTTTTGCATGTAGTAACCACTCTCAAACCACCTAGCAACTGCCTTCCAAACACCCACAACAATACAGCAACCATCTAGCAAAGCCACCAAAAACACCCCGACAACCACTCAGAACACCCTAGCAACTATCTACAATAGTAACCTTCCAAAACATCATTGCAAACACTCAGAAACACCTTAACAACTAGCAACACCTTAGAAA
>CM049877.1:32890687-32920687 GCA_027474115.1 Schizopygopsis malacanthus | reverse complement strand
GTCTTCAGATGTTTTAAAAGAAGTTCCTTCTGCCCACCAAGGCTACATTTATTTGATCACACATGTAGTAAAACAGTAATATTGTGAAATATTATTATAATTTAAAATATCTGTTTTCTGGGATATATTTGTTTCTATAATATAACTGTAGCCCAACTAACAGAGAATGATTCTATAACGTATATAAATGTTAGGACAAAATACTCTTGGAATAATGTTAAAGAAACATTATTAATATTTTACATAAGTTCTAATATGTAAATAAAAAATGTTTTTAGAACAATGTTCTAGGAATGTACTTATGACGTTATTCATATCTTGTTTAATAACGTTTTTCATTCATTAAAATAGTACAATCTCATAATATTTTCAAAATTATAGAATGGGATGTTTCTCTAACGTATGAATAATCAAGAAGCAATGTTCTTAATACATCAAAAACTGTATGTTTGGAATGTGTACAAACCTTCAGAAATAGCGTTTTCAAAACAATCAAATGTAATGTTCCTCTGATGTCCGCATAACTAAGAAAAAAAACGTTTTTTAACATTGAAAAAAAGACAGAATGGAATGTTCCTAACATTCACATAACCAAGAAGAACGTCTTTAATACATTATAACTGTACATATATAACTAACATTTATTATAAAACAGTCATTTTAAATGTTTATAAAACATTCTATTATAACATTTTCCAGGGCCGGCTCTAGGCATGGGCAGGGGTGGGGTAAGCCCACCCAATCAGAATGTAGGTAAAGACAGCGTGACTCATTTTTACGATTTGTGTATTGATTAAAAGCAATCTGAGGCGGGCTCTGTGTTGAGAAGTTCGAGTAAGGGCTGTAGAATGCCCCGACCAATCACAAAATAACGCCAGTAAAATTGCAGTATTTTGATTGGCTGAAAGCAACGGCGCGGTTTACACTCACGAAGCGCGCGGCTTCAGTGACAGTCACGCAAGCGATAAAGAGCGTTAAAAAGTCGTAGTATTTGCGTGTAAATGCAATGCATAGATTTGTGGTGCCTATAAAGAAGCCTAGTGGCTCCAGCAGCAGTGACCATGGTGTGGCTGCTGTTGCTTCACAAACTCCAACTTCCCCAGCTCCCGCTTCAGAAACACGTCCGACTCCTTCCACCTCAGTCCCCCAAAATCTGTATAATATACATGTTATAAAACATATCTATCTATCCAGAGTAGATACCAAAGTGTAAAAATACTGTATCATATAAATATTATAAAAAATATCTATCTATCTATATGGAGTAGATGCAAAGTGTAAAAATACTGTATAATATAAACACTATAAAAAATATCTATCTATCTACTACCACCACAACCCCAACCCCCCCCCAACAACAACAATTGCCCACCCAGGATATCTGTCCGCCCACCTATTTATAACTGGCAAGAACCGGGCCTGACATTTTAATAGTTTAATGGGAAAACATAATTTTGTTAGATGGGAATTTATTCCATTGATGGAAAAGCTGAATTTTCAGCAGCCATTACTCCAGTCTTTAATGATCCCAGAAATTGTAATAAATTAATAAATGAACAGAAAGATCAAAAGCACCATTTATTTGAAACAGAAATTTCAAGTGTGAAATATGCAAGTGTTTTTGTGATATCTAAAGATATTTTACTGGACAACACATCATACTAATCAAAAAAGATTTTTGCACTACAAATATGCTAATGGTCAACTAATCTTTTGTGCATATCGCCTGATATAATGCTAGCCTGAGTTTTCATCAGAAGGCCCCAGCTGTGTAAGTCATAATCCAGAGTAGCCTAAACCCTCATTAAAAAGATGTTTCCCATAAATCCGTGCTGCTCACTCACAGAGATCAGCTAATCTGACAGCAGAGGTGCTGACTGTCACGAATGCATTATTCTGAGACACGGTGTTGATATGAGTTCCTGAATCCTGTCAGTCCCTCTCCGACTCTCAGCACCAGCGCGCAGAGAAGAATCCAACCATTCAATTATTCCTGGAGCCGAGCCATTCTGCACCGGGGCCGCGTGCGTGTATGTGTGTGAGGCCTGAACGACACGGGCGCGTCTCTGCGATCAGAGAGTATTACTGTGCAGCGGTGCAGGGCGGCAGTGGCGGTATTAACTCTACACGTGTACATCAGCTCACACGCCCAAATGGAGAAAAGCGTGTCTTATCAAACGCACCTGTCAGTCACAGAGATGTCAGCAGATGTGAAATTGATGTATGTGTGTGTCGTGCTCGGCGAGGAGCAGTAAATAAAACACTAGAACATGACTGTGTCACGCCAGCGAGAGCGTTCACAGACTCCGCGGTAGATCTGTGCAGCAGGCGCCGCCATCGCATCGCTGCCGAACTGTCGAAGTGCCTGAAACAATAAATACAAATTAAATCCTTTTAATATCTTGATTAATTCTCTTGGACAGTGGTGGCATTACAAGCAATGTAAAATGCCATTTGCAATGCATTGGACTTCCCTAATCTGACGATTTCCAGGATGTTTAGTGAGAAACACATAGATTTGATATAATGGAAATAGATTGGGTCAAAAAAAAAGAAAAGTGGGCGGGGTTAAAAAGTCACAGTACTAGGTGATGTCATCTGAAAAATCATTTTCAAGATGCCAAGCACTAATCATTTTGATCTCTTTAGAATCTCGATTGCTTCTAGACAACAGTGAGAATAAATGGAAACTTTTGCTTAATGGATTAGTTCACTTTCAAATGTCCTTATAATTTACTCACCCTTATTTACATTTATGCATTTAGCAGACGCTTTTAGCCAAAGCGACTTACAGTGCATTCAGGTTATACATATTTTTGTCAGTACATGTGTTCCCTGGGAATCGAACCCACAACCTTTGCGCTGCTAACGCAATGCTCTACCACTGAGCCACAGGAACTACATGTCATCCAAGATGTTTATGTATTTCATAGTTCGTTTCAACGGACTCCAAACGGTTGAAGGTCAAAAATACAGTTTCAGTGCATCTTCAAAGGGCTGAGGAAAAGAGGCAGAGACAATGATAGCAATTAGCAATTAGCTAATTAGCAATTAGCCTTGCAGAGTGCCAAGAAGCTCTTTTAGAAAAGCAATTTGGAAAACAAACGCGTGATACTTACTTTTTCTGGAGCTGATATTCACTCACAAAGTGTTGGTATTGATTCCTAAACATTTAGGGGACGTTACCATTTTATTCTGGGATATTTCCTTCGAAAATGAAATTTAACCACAGTTTCCTCTGCTCAGATGAGGGGAGATTATGGGGACTTCCTATGTTCATTAGTGTATCTCAAAACACAACACTTGTAATGCCTCTTTGATGCTGACATCGTATATATCTCCAGTAATGGAGGACATTTTCTTCTCAGTGACGTGAACAGAGGGAGAATCTGAAACAGCTCTTTTGGAGAGACTGTATATGATTTATTGTTGTTTATAAATAAAATAATTTGGTGGATTTTTAACATTATAGGCTGGTTGTTATCACACACTGCGGCCACACAACCGTTGAAACACCTTATAAAAGTGATTTTTGCATGATAGGTCCCCTTTAACATTTACTGTATTTCTCCTTTTTCAAGATCTGAGGGGAATTATCCATATTCGAACTCACATTAAATCCTTTTAACATTAAATAAAGCACATAATCAGTAACTGTGATCATTTTTGTCATAGCTTGTATGTTGATGTTCTAGACGCGACTTTGCAGAAATAGAAACTATTTCTAAAATAGAATCTTAATGTGCTTCAACATTGCAGCTGGTTCAATTAACATGAAAAAGCTACCTTTATCACATGTTGTGGATTGGCGTCTGGTTAGGACACGGTGTAAAACAAAGTTGTCTCAGATTAAGTGAGTTATTAAATAAATAATTGTCTGGGAAGTTTCACAAAACAGCATGAAATAGGTTTAAGATTGTAGTGTAGCTGTTGGGGAGAGTCTAAAGCTAAACGAGCGTGAACAATCTCTGGATCGGGCCTAATGATCAGTGATATGAGGAGCCTGAGGAAAAGCACTGTGGCAAACTTCATTCCCTGACCTTTCTGCGGCCCAAACCAGTGCACCAACGCACACGCACATAGAGAGAATTTATCCATCACATCACATCGTTTGGACATTTGGTTAAAAAAACACTTGGAAAAGCTACTTTGTAAGCTGAAACTAAATGTTTTATTTCACATACCAATTTCACATAATTTGCACATCCCTGTTTATATTATTATTTATTAAGTCCACAGTATACTGTATTGCACATTTTATTTTATTGCATATTTTATTTTTATTTTTTTTTACCTATATTTTTATATATATTCTCTTGTGTTGTGTTACGTATTTTGCACTGTCCATTGAGCGGACCTGTCCTGATTTACATTTCACTACTGATTATATTCTGTATAATTGAGTATGTGACGAATAAAAGAACCTTGAACCTTGAAAAATCTAGTCAGTCTAATTAATTAGACTCAATTTAAGAATTCACTAAGTGGTTTGAATCATCATCATAAGTTTTTGTGATTCACGTTTTGATATTTTTTTGGGGACCCAATGGTCAAAAAAACATTATTGAACTATATAAAACTATTTATGTTTAGGAAATAGAAAATCTCATTAGCTCAGTCAATAGTGTTTTGTGTGTGTGTGTGTGTGTGTGTGTGCGTGTGCGTGTGTGTGTGTGTGTGTGTGTGTGTGTGTGTGTGTGTGTGTGTGCGCGAGCACGTGTGTGTGTGTGTGTGTGTGTGTGTGTGTGTGTGTGTGTGTGTGTGTGTATGTGTGGTTTATGAGGACACAAATTTGTATAATGACATGGGTATGACATAGGTATTACAAGGAGAAGGTGATTTATGAGGACATTTTCAGTGTCCCCATAATTTAAAACGCTTATAAATCATACAGAGTGAGTTTTTTTGAGGGAAAGTAGAAATGCACCGTCTCCAGTTTAGGTGTAGGGTAGGTGTAGGGCAATAGCACATACAGCTTGTACAGTATAAAAACCATTACGCCTATGGAAAGTCCCCGTAAACCATAAAAACCAACATGTGTGTGTGTGTGTGTGTGTGTGTGTGTGTGTGTGTGTGTGTGTGTGTAGGTAATGAGACGTCTCTCACTCCTCCAGCTTTAACTGTGTGCCTGAGAACAGACCATGAGCCTGAGAATGCAGCCCACCTAACTAGCTGAGCCTGAAGACATCACTGTGTGTTTGTGAGTCAGTGGCACAGGTTTGAGAGATTCATGCCAACTAGCGATGCAGAATCTCACTGTGCCCACAGCAGTATCGATCGACAGCAGAAACAAGCAGCAGCACCAGCTGCAGAAGCGGAATCACATTTAAATGAGATGCAGAGTGAAATATTCTGTTCTCGGCTCTAAGATCCAGTCGGATGGATTGTTTCTTAAAATAATCAATATGCACTCATCTGTGAACCCGCAGCAGTTGAATTCTATATTAATGCACCAAAATGCTATGAACCATAAACAGTGAGCAGCTTACAGAAATATATTATTTAACAATATTTAAGTTTTATGTATTCTACTTTATTAATACATCGCCATTTTATGAAAGCAATTAACCGCACAAGGTAATGGATTATTTTATTATGCCAGAGGTTGGTAACCACTCTGCATCATGTTTCAACTATAATAAATGTTGTATTACAAAAGTGAAAAATTACTATAGGCTATAGCCTAATATTGCTACAAACAAAGGTTATCAGATTTCTGTGAAGAAAGACAGTGTACTTGATAAACAGTTAGGCCTTATTACTTGACAAAATAATTGTATATTACAATAATTATCTAAATATTTTGTATTAATTATGTACTAAACATTATTACACACGCTCTAGAATACTTGATTCTGATTGGTCTCACATTTCCTAACCTCATCATTAAATAATCGAGGTTTATTCACGGTATGTTAAAAGTCATTTTGAAATGCTTTTACATGCTTTTCAAAAGTTTGTAAGTTTAAGGGTGAGTAAAAATGTCACTTTATTGTGTCTAGTTTTTAAAAAAGGTCTTACTATTAAGAACTTTTGCTGAGTTTACAGTAAACTTCCCAGAATAAAACAGGGGCGTAGGGAAAGGTGAATACAGGTAAAACCGTTTTAGCTCAAATAAATATGATATTGTATTTATTTGGTGAGTAGCTAATAAGTGAAAATGCCCGTCACTATCGCAAAATAAATCTGTAGGCCTACATGTTCGAATTACTTTCCTCAACATGACTAAACCAGGTTAGTTTCTGTGAAGAGAGTGAAGTTGATAAACTTCGTGAGTTTAATCAATCATTTAAAGAATGGCAGATTTCATTCTGGTGGCTAATTTCGGCACAAATTAATGCGCGAAAGAGGAGGAATTTCTCCCTACAGCATTTGGTGCACAGTATCAAGCTGTTCACATCTGCACGCGCGCACACACACACACACGCGCGCGCACACACACACACACACAGAGACACACAGAGACACACACACGCACGCACGCACGCACACACACACACACACACACACACACACACACACACACGCGCACACACACACACACACACACACACACACACACACACACACACACACACACACACACAGACACAGAGACACACGCACGCACGCACGCACACACACACACACACACACACACACACATACACACGCACACACACACACACACAGACACAGAGACACACACACACACGCACGCACACACACACACACACACACACACACACATACACACGCGCACACACACACAGACACAGAGACACAGAGACACACACACACACACACACACCTACACACATACACACACACACACACACACACACGCTTAAGCAGAAGTCTCGCGTGGCCTCAGGGGGGTTGAGGCGCATTCTGTCCATCTTTACCTCTCTCGCGTTCTCGCTCCTCTCTTCTGGGACTTCTCCTGTTAGTTTAGCGTTTTTCTGCGAGAGGCGCGTCTGCTTCTCCATATGCGCCCTGTTTGAGAGAGAGCTGAACTACACTCCATGTCACACAAGAAGTTGCTGAATTATTAAGATCTCCAGATTTTCTGTGTACTACACATCTTTGATCCATCTGTAGCTGCTGAAGTGTACCGTACCTTTCCTCTGGCTCGCAAGCTGTCGCGGATCAAGTTTGGAAGACTTGGTAAACTCATGTTGTCGTGATCTAGAAGTTTGACACGCTAGCACGCAACTCCTGCTCTGACCGTCTATGGTTTATTTTGATAGAAAATATAATAAATCCCTTAAAACACACCTTCTCACATAGTCACTGATTTGTTTAATCTGCCAGTGTCCAGTTGTAAATATAGGCTACTGTACATGCCTCAGATTTGTCCTTCTGTAACGTTATGAATAAATGTAAACTTTACCACATCTCAAATTCTGCATTTGGTTTTATTTCATTTTGTTGTGGAAATTACGTTTTAAACATTAGGGGAATAAAAATGCCTGGCTGCTTTGTTTGCTGAAATATGTTTAACTGCTGCCAGTTTGATGTATAAATAAATACACAATATTCATAAATAAAATAAAATCGATATTTTTATATAAAGATTTATATATATATAATTTGAAACATTTACAGCCTGATTTAATAAAATCTGCTCACAAGTTATATTTATCTTTATTTATTTAAATAAAATGTTAACTTTTTCTTATAAAAAAAATAAATACATAATAAAATGGTTTATTTGTATTTTACCTTTAGCATAGATTATCATAATTTTGAGCTTGTGATATTTTGGTAACACTTTGCAATATTTGTTAACATTAGTTAAGCATTAACTAACAATGAAAAATACTTCTAAAGAATTGATTAGTCTTAGTTTTAATTTCAGCATTTACTAATAATATAAATATAAAAAGTTGTGTCTGTTAATGTTATTTAATGGATCTTCGCAAATATGAACTAACAAGGAACAGTTTACTAACATTAGCAAATATTACTGTAACAAATGTATCGCTTATTGTTATACTTAATGGGACTAATGGGACCTCATATTGGTATACAGAGTCACCAATATTTTTTTATGAATAATTTTCATATTTGAATATCAAAAGTCTGTGTCTGGGACATTGCAAAGCAATAAACATGCATATAATGCATGAAAGTAAAACATTCACAAGATCATTTGTCACCGTAATATAACAAAAAGAGTTACAAATCTATACGTTTCCATAAAAATCAACCCCTTAGACATAAAAGTTCCCATAGTTCAAAAAATACCATCATGCAAACTCAAAGCTTGTTATTAAATGCTAGCTCACCACAAGCATCACCTCGCAGGAGCCGTGTGTCTGTAGATGGTTCACTGCAGAGAGAGTTACAGATATCCCCCGTGAAGCAGCGAGCAGAAGATGTACGTCTGGCTGTGTGAGTGTCAGAAGTCCTTCATCTCACCAGCAGTCATCACAGCATCTCAACAGGAGCAGCAGACTGGGATTTGGCTTATTTTATGACACAGGAGAACTCGTTCTGATGAAGATAATCATCTCTCAAATTGAGCGAACGCGTGTTAGACTCAATAAGAACTGTGATATTTTAGGGTGGGCTTCTCTTCGACAAAAGTCTGAGACAACATGAAGATCCCCGCCGTTTAATCGTTTTATCCACAAATGAGCTGAATTATAAAATCTAGCTTGTTTTTCTTTCATTGTTTTCATTCTGCCGAAGGGTCTCTGTGTTTTTATTCAGCAAGGACACATCAAACCTGACAATAAAGACGCTTACATTATTATTTTTAAAATAAACGCTGTTCTTTTAAACTTTCATGGAGAACAGTTATTTCAAGGTGCAATAATATTTCACAATATTTCTGTTTTTACTGTTTTTTTCCCACACTTTGAATTCGTGAGCATGAAACCTGTCACTGATTCTCACAGATCTTCATCCACACAAAACAAAGAGGGTTTAAGTGTGTCGGGTATAAAAATAGCATCCCATTAACAGTAATTTAATCACATCTTATAGAGGGCTGCTCACAATGACTTCTCCATGTATAAGGGCCAGTGGATCACAATAGCATTATGCGCTATATTACATCCATTATTATTAGGTGTTATCTCCTGTGCATTTAATTTAATTGCACCTGTGAATTGAATCCTGAAGGCATGATAAAGTACGAAGATCTGGCTTATTCATTCTAGATCGTCCATCAATGAACAGACATTATTATTTTCTTCCTCATGAGATATTTTTAAAAGACCGATGCTTGTTGTTTAGAGGATCAGGGCAAATCTCAACCTCTCAAATAACTGAATAGAATATATATTTTAAAGGAATACTTAAACCAAATGCTGAAAACGTACTCACCCTCAGGCCATCCAAGATGTAGATGAGTTGGTTTCTTCATGAGATTTGGAGAAATGTAGCGTTATATCACTTGCTCAGCAATGGATGCTCTGCAGTGAATGGGTGCCGTCAGAATGAGAGTCGAAACATCTGATAAAAACAGCACAATAATCCACACCACTCCAGAACATCAGTTAATGACTTGTGAAGAAAAACGTTGTCTGTAATGAACATTTTGGCTTCCCTGTCCATAAAATTGGTTTCTCCAGTGAAAGATTTGTCTCATTTGCATCAGGAGAGAAATATGAACAGATCAAGCACCATTTACAAGCTAAAACAGCCCTAGACAAATGTGTGGGTGGACCTTTTCACTGGAGGATGCGTCATTAGGGATTATTGACTCTTATTTTAGCCAGAAGTAATGGTTTTAAGTTAAAATGTCCTAATGATGAATTTGTTTCTTACAAAAACGCAACTTTTTGCTTCACAAGGCATTAACTCGTGGATTACTTGTGGATTATTGTGATGTTTTTATCAGCTGTTTGTACTCTCATTCTGACGGCACCCATTCACTGCAGAGGATCCATTGCTGAGCAAGTGATGTATTGCTACATTTCTCCAAATCTCATGAAGAAACAAACTCATCTAAATCTTGAATAGCCTGAAGGTACATTTTCATAAAATGTTTATTTTTGGATGAACTATTCCTTTAAAAATCTGAGTCAGTGGAGGATATGAACCCTTGCTACTTTTCAGTCTGATAGTGTGTCTTTAAATCTAACCGGTGCCTGTTGTGTTGTCTCAGCCCTGTTGCGTTGGTGACCTTTGCACTTGACATTTGCATGATTCACATGTGTAGAGTGACGGACAGCCCGAGGGCCAGACGAGCCTTTAGAGAGACTCTCCAGTATTCACTGCACTTTCTGTGGAGACGAATTTCAAACGCATTGTTTTTCTACATTCTACTTGAATTCTATCCTATGCATAATCACAAAGTATGATTTAGTTTATTATAAAATGTGAAATATTCAGGCAGTCAGTGTGTTGCTGCATGGCATAAATAATAGAAAGAAACTGCAGGCTGTTCTACATGTATGAGGCTGTGGCCAAGCTCGGTTCTTCTTCATAAATAATAGATAAATCGAGTGTATGAGAGAAGCAGAAAGCAGTGAAATAGTGTGAGATTGTGAGGAGAGGGCTGGTAGAAAAGATGAGGGCCGAAATCAAAGCCAAATGTGTGTGTGTGTGTTTGGGACAGTATATAGCGTGTTACTGTAACATGCATTTATGTGTGTGTGCAGTTGCTTCTGAGTGCGTTTGCATGGCTTTGTGTCTTTGAATAAATGAGAAAGGAAGACGCAGAGCCTGACGGAGATGAGACTTCAAACGCTGCAGAAAGCAGAGACTGGATTCTATAAGAATCGCTAAAGTTCTTGTCCTCATTCTCACAGTTCTGGGTTTGTTTTGCTGCAGCATGGCTCTGACTAGCTGGCCGCTGACATGAATATTTCTGCTAGATCTTGTAGTGCAGTGGATGATCAATGCTGTGCTTCACAAAGCGTCTCCTCGCCACAATATACCATGGTATAACCGTAGCAACTGCTAAATGCTAAATTGCATATGTGAGTGGTGCTTGAAACAACCTGATCTCAAGGCAATTCAAATTTTACGAGGTGGCTAATTCGTACGACATCACTCGTACAAATTCATACGACTTTTGCTAAATCGTACGTATTTTACGAGTTGCCAATTCGTATGAATTTGAACGAATGACCTACACCCCTCACCTAAACCTACTCGTCACTGGGGTTTAGAGAAATCATACTAAACCGTACGAATTCATACAAACTAGCCACCTCGTAAAATATGTACGAATTGCCGTGAGATAGCGTTGAAGCACATTTATATTGCTGTGATGTCATTTTGTTTCTGTCCATTCGTATTTATTTTAGTGCTGACTAGAACCAAATTAACACAGTTTTAGTGTTTTAACGGTAGTAACTATTTGACAGTCATGTGTTTATTTAGCTGTATTTAATTTATTATATTCTCTATCTAGTAGAGATTAATGCTTTCATCAGCAAGGACACATTAAATTGATCAAAAATGACAGTAAAGACATTTATGATGTTACAAAAGGTTTCTATTTTAAATCAATCCTGTTATTTTAAACTTTCTAATCATGGAAAAAAATAACATTTATCAGTTTCCACAAAAATATGAAGCAACACGACTGTTTTCAACACTGATAATAATCAGAAATGTTTCTTCAGCATATTATTATGATTTCTGAAGATCATGTGACACTGAAGACTGGAGTAATGCAGAAAATTCAGCTTTGATCACAGGAATAAATTAAAATGTAGCATATATTCACATTACATTTTTCAAATAATATTTGTAATAATTTCAATATTATTGATTTTACTGTATTTTTGATCAAATAAATGCAGCCTTGATGAGCATATTTATATTTATACATAATATATGTAATAATATATATAAACAAGATGAATTATATATATATATATATATACACACACACACACACACACACAGTATATATATGTATATAAACAGAAACATGATTTGTGTGTGTGTGTGTGTGTGTGTGTGTGTGTGTGGGTGGGTGTGTGTGTGTGTGTGTGTGTGGGTGGGTGTATGTGTGTGTGTATGTATGTGTGTGTGTGTGTGTGTGTGTGTGTGTGTGTGTGTGTGTGTGTGTGTGTGTGTGTGTGTGTGTGTGTGTGTGTGTGTGTGTGTGTGTGTGTGTGAGTGTGTGTGTGTGTGTGTGTGTGTGTGTGTGTGTGTGTGTGTGTGTGTATATGTGCGTGTGTGTGTGTGTGTGTGTGTATATATGTATATCTAGATAGACAGACAGACAGATAGATAGATAGTTTCTGCCCATAACATAGCTTTAAAATCACTCTCTTCTCCACCATTTCTGAGGCAAAAGCAGACACACGTACTGTTACAAACGACGATCTCTATTAACTCCTGCTGCTGCACAATTCCCACGAACACCAGCAAGGCTCCTGTAAGCCTCGGCTCCGAGACAAAGCCCTCGCTCGATGGAAACAGCAGGCGAGATGGATGCCTGTCAGCACAGCACACACACGGTTCCCTCGGCCATTGTGTAATATCCTGGAGCGAGTCCTTCAGGGCCTATTGACCCCTGCAGACGCAGTAAATCTGTGTGCTGACAGGACGTCACGGAGAGAGCTAGCGAATATCTGTGTTTTAGAGGCCTGGATTATTCTGTTATTGTGCTACAAAGCTGTGTGGATGTCCGTGGCTCGTCATTTCGCCTGCCAAGAACCCCCCAGGGCTCTCGTTTAACCACTGCCATTTAGTCAGTGTCCAGTTGTTAACACTAAAGGGGCTGAAATAGTTACGAGAATATAAAATTTGATGGTCCCCCTTAGAGGAGACAAAGGCCTGCGAGAAGCTCGTCCACCGCAGGATTAATGGCTCTGTGTTTCTCCAGCAATTTATATGACTATGTCTTTCTCTTTTTCTTAACACAGATACTCACAAGCTGTCATAAAGAGGAGTCTCCTCACTGGAGAGAGATCGCTCGTGAAGGGAAGAGCGTTTTTATACTGCAAAGACGTGACATTATGTTTAATGGGGTGAAGCAGGTGTTTACTGTGGCGCGGCTCTACGGCGCTCTTTCTGTGCAAATTAAAAATGAGCTCACCAAACACATGGGAAGGGATCTTTGGTAGAGGCTGTCAACAGAGAATCTTCTTTTGCCGTTTTGCCATTGCCTTTATTTTATTATTCTTTATTTATATTTGAAATACAAATATAGATGTACATAAAACATTTCACAAAGACTGCATGCTCATTATAATACCATTTAAAGAACACCATTTTGGAGTTGAATATATCACTCCATTAGACACTTCAAATTAAGATTTTAATAATAATAAGATAATTTTGAGGCTTTAAAGCTAACAGCGTTTGATTTTAAGGCCCTTGCTGTACTTTATATCATCTACTGCGCACACATTCAAACAGAACAGTAAAATAAGTTATGATCAAGCTAAAGTTGTAGTTGTATTGAATAAAGTCAAATTCACGTGGCGGGCCTGTCTAAAAATTACGTTTTTTTATCAGAGAAAACATTTGAGACTATTTTAAATTAATTACCAGATTTTTTCAAGCACATTTTTGAAGTCAACAGCATGCAATGATGTAATTATAGATGTTTTTTTTACCTGATTTTACCAAAATAATTATTAATGTAATGAGATTCTTTGGTTTTATTCAGCACTGGACATTTAAGGGGAAAATATTCTCCAAATGTATTTCAAAATTGCATAATGAAATTGATACATACTGAGAAATGTGATAATTGACAGCAACAAAACAAATTATTCTGCATATTCTGCAAATTGCAGTCAAATTTATTTGCACAGTGCTTTTCCCAATACACATTGTTTAAAGCAGCTTTACATAATGTTATGTGATTAAAATAATGACGTGAATGTTTTAGAATATCTTAATATCATCATGCTGTATATTTGCATTTAATAGATTAGAGCTAGGAAATACTATATTTAAATGTTGAGATGATACAAGCAATCGTGCAGTTAAGATTTCCTAGTGTTTCCGACTTTACATAAAGAGCTTATTTATAAATAGTGATATAGTTTTTATGATGAGACTGACAGTGTTACTTCCCTTTGTCTTCATCCAACATCCCACCTAACAAAAATACATTCTCAGTGTTGTGCTTATGTTGCCATTAAGTTATGAATAAAGTATATCTGAATGTTCACTGAACATATCAAACATCCTAGTTTTGATTTAAATGTTAAAAATGTGTTTTATTGTTTATGCAAAATTGCATCATTGGAACATTCCACTGTATGATTTTGAAACATTATGGGAATGTTACTTTTCAATGTTCTCTTAACATTCATAAACAATTAGTGCCATTTAAAAAATGTTGAATGAACCTCCAGCAAAACTGTTTTGAGAAATTATGTTCCAAAAATAATGTTTAAATTAGGCCTATATTTTTGTGCAAACATTTTTAGGACTTTAAAGACCATATCATTTGTACTGGAAGAACATTTATTCATAACTTTGAGAGAATTTGCCAGAACATTAGCAATATTAGCTGGGATATGCATTTTTATGTTTATTAGAGTATTGCTGGCCTAGCAACATGCTGACATCAAACTCTACAGGAATCTGTGGTGCATTAAGTCTCATTTTGTGTGGTGTTGCTCTTCTGTTAGTAGCCTTGGATAAAGCGTCTGCTAAATGGCTGTTTAGAAAGTGTCAGATTAGTCAGTTAGCAGAACTATGCGCTCTAGAACTCGTAGCGTGTGTTTATCTGTGGAGCAGTTAGTGGAGAGCAGGGTGTTGAGGGGTGGGCTCAAGTTAATGGGTTTATGTTGACGAGGGTTGTTGGTATTAGGGTTAATAGCTGGCAGTTCATGACCGCGGTACGGGACTCTTTCTCAAGGTTAACCAAACCCAGCCCAACGACACACCGCTGGGGTTTACGAGGCCCACGCCGCGGCGCACGGCACGCTAAAGAGCCCCTAATAATGACACCAATTACTGCATTCCGCTTAAACAAACGGCAGGCTACACAAACCTAATCACGCTCACATCTCATCGGCGCTAATGAGATAAAGACTCCAATTAATCCTGTGCTAATTGCTGTGGCTCATTTTCAGAAAGCATTCAGATGCAAGCGTGGTAATGAGAGGCAGACTGCGCTGAAGGCTGGAGGTGCGTCCCGTCGCCTGGAGCTGGGCACAGATGACATTTATAACTCAAATCACTGCACTGCTTACAGTAACGCTCCGCTGTACTCAATCTCAGACTGCAGGACGGATCAGTGGTACAATTTACTTTGGGTCCTATGTGCCGGCATATGTTTCTTTAAACATTAGATGCACACGTTATATAGAGAGAACTATTAGATATGTTTGAGAAACTATTAACTAAAAAACTAAAACATTTTAGAAGTTTAAGGCCTTGTTTTGTGCCTCTATTTTTTACAATTATATGAATTTAAATACATTTTAATTTCAGTTTTGCTTCTGTACATTAAAATTCAATGTTCAATTATATATTCTGTTTGCTATCGCAAGTCGAATGTAATTTCTTTTTTATAAATAGTAAATATATAATTTAATTTTATAATTTGTTTAAATAAAAAAAATATTATAATAATAAATTAAAGGAAAACTGTATATTTTTGTCTCACAATTCTGAATCTATTTCACTCTCGCAGTTCTGAAAAACCTAAAAATTGCAAAATATACAAAAAATAAACTAAATATTCTGAGAAAAAAACAATCATAAGATATAAACTGACTTAAAAAAAATATTCTGATGTTTTTTCTTGCAATCCCAAGTTTACGTCTCGCAAATCTGTTTGTTTGTTTATTTATGTATTTATTTTGAACTGTCCATAACAGAATAAAGGTAATTATGATATTTTTTTTATTTCACAATTTTGACTTTTCCCCTAGAAATCTCAAGTTTATCTTTATTTGGACTTCTCAGAACTGCAAGGAAAAAAAAGTCCAAATTCCCTTTTTATCTTTTATTCTATGGTGGAACCAAGTTTCCATCTTTTACGTTTGAGAAACCATTAACTATAAAAACACAGACATTGCATTTTCAGTCCCTGTTTTGTGCCCCGTTTCTGTTTGGTCTCTTTATGCTTTTATATTCCTGCTGGATTCATTCTCCATCATTTTGATTCAATAAATGATCCCTGGTTTTATAGTAACAGATGAACGTACTGTATGTAATTGTGTAAAGTGTGCATGATGATTAAAGGTCAAAGGTTAAGAGGTTTTCTTCTCCTGCTGGTCACCGAGCAGGTCGAACCGTAACGGTCGTGAGCGTCTCCGCTGACACAATGACATTCATAGTGACCTCATTAAGGTTAGCGATGCCATTAACGCTACACGAGTGAACCTACGCCACACTGCAGGTCCTTCATGAAATCACCCATAAATCCCACGTAAGCCGGCCGTCTCGTCTCCTGGCCTCTTCAGTTCCTCCGCCGTCTTTCAGCCGTTCCTCCGGCGCTCCTTAATTGTAGCACTCATAGTTTTCATCTCTTTCTTCCCCGTGTTGACATGCTGTAATGGTCTGTCCTTTCAGAGTGGATGTGCGTCGCCTCTGCCATTACAGAAGCCATTTTCATTCCCAGCGGCTGGACGTTGGCTCTCTCTAAATCACCTGTTCATGTAATTGCTCCATACTTAGCCAAACAGCCCTGCTCTGCACTCTCTGCCTGAGTGCATTAACTTGAGCTGATGCGTCGAGCTCCAGCAGAACAAACCGTATGAAAAATCACAAAGCATCATTTACTCTCATCTCATTCCACACATGCTTGAGTCTATCTATCTATCTATCTATCTATCTATCTATCTATCTATCTATCTATCTATCTATCTATCTATCTATCTATCTATCTATCTATCTATCTATCTATCTATCTATCTATCTATCTATCTATCTATCTATCCATCTATCTCTGTCTGGCTGTCTGTCTGTCTGTCTGTCTGTCTGTCTATCCGTCTATCCATCTATCTATCGTCTGTCTGTCTGTCTGTCTGTCTGTCTATCCGTCTATCCCTCTATCTATCGTCTGTCTGTCTGTCTGTCTGTCTGTCTGTCTGTCTGTCTGTCTGTCTGTCTGTCTGTCTGTCTGTCTGTCTGTCTGTCTGTCTGTCTGTCTATCTATCTATCTCTACTTTGCTCAGCGGGTTGTGCATGACATGTCAGCGGTTGTTTGTTGGGTTTGTTGAAGAGACAGGCAGCTTCATCGATTTTGTGACAATTGTAGAAAATCGAGCAGGAAAACAAGAGCGAAAGATTCAATTTGCTCTTTGTGACTCGAATCAAGGGCCACAATGGATCTTTTGTGACTTTTGGAGCAGAAAATTATTGAAGTCAAGCCGGTATTATCAGTCAGTCACATACAATATTTTGCACTGCAGTGATTCAGGTGAAATTATTACGTTTGGTGACACTAGCAGATCCATAATAAGCTGGTCATTTTTGCAAATCGTGCAACAATCATGCAAATCTGATTGGCTTTCACCGATTCAGTGAACATTCAGAACATTAAATGCAAACTCTCATTTTTCAAGCACACATCCTCATATTGTTCAGCCATTACACTGAATACTGTCTATGATGGTTATTTTGTCTAGCAGAGTCATTCTAGCATGGCTTTATTGGAAGGACAGTCACAGGATTTTCCTCCAGAGTGGGCGGGACTTTGTTCTGGCTGTCGGCTCTGCCAACGATCGCAGCAGCCCATTGGCTAATTACTCAGTCAGCGCGGTATTGGCAGCTGACCGCACACCTATTGATCAGATCCCTCCAACACAAATTAATCAAACCATATTCTGGCCTGAGAAGAGATGGATTTGAGCCAAGGCAGATACTTAACCGAGTGAGATGTTCTTGCGGGACAGATTCTGATGATATTTACAGAGGGAGCTTATGCATGAGGATGCTATTGATGGAGAATAAACCTGCTGAGAGTTTGACTCAGAGAAAGATACGGCCGTAAGAGATGCACTCAAACTGTTTAAAAGAGAAGATCAAATATACACTTGTTTTTTTACAGTATGTTGTGTTCAGGCATCCAAATCTACAGTCGACCCTGAAGAGATTTTCAGCTGTGGGGGTTACATTTGTGAAACATTAGTTTAGGTGCTTGTTGAGGGCAGTTTTGAGATATAGTGGGTCATTGTTTGCAGTAATGAGTTTCAGACGCCGATCAGACATTCAGCAGCTCGACTCTCCTGGGGCTGCATGAGAAATTAGATTAAAGAGAAGTTAAATATGGCAACTGGTATTTTTAGACGTTTATGGATTTGAAGATAACAACATACTTATTTACAGAGTTAGGTGTGATCAAAACGTCATTGTGAACAACATTTTTATGTCCATCTTGTAATCTAAAGAGGTATTTGAATACTTTTGCAAAGCCCAATATTGATTTTGCACACATTTCAGTGCTTTTACCACAACTAAAGTTATTGCTCTGTGAAGCAGGCAGAGGTGGAAAGTAACGAATTACATTTACTCGCGTTACTGTAATTGAGTAGCTTTTTTGTGTACTTGTACTTTTTTAAGTAATGTTTTTAATCTGTAATTTTACTTTTACTTAAGTATATTTTGTGGGAAGTATTGTACTTCGCTACATTTTAAAACACATTCGTTACTGAGTAAAAAAAAATCGCTCCGTGGAAAAACTGCAGTAAATAATGGGCAGAAGAAGAAACTGGCGCTAAAAATAACAAGAACGATGCAGATGGACAAGACAGGAGTTTTAAGGGGCCGCTCACATATCGCGTCTTTTGCGCGCTTAAGTTCGTTATTTCAAATGTAGACGCGCGGTATGCGCGCTCATAATGGAAGCGACGCGCTCGTTTTTTCCAGGCGCGTCCGCGCCGCATCGAGATAAAAACATCTCAACTTTTCAGAATGCCGCAAGCGCACCGCAGGTCATGTGACGAATTTTCCTTCTTGTAACGGAGAGCGCAGCTGATGGTTGCTTAGCAACGACAAACGCCTCCGGAGCGCAACCGCCCGAACGCTTTGGAAAAAAGGAGAAAGCAGCGCGCCTAGCGTTTTCCATGCGTTTTTAGGCGCGATATGTGAACGGCCCCTAATGGTGCAGACCCAGCTGAAAACCAAACCCCGTCGTATTCTGCTGAAGTTGAATTCGAAGGAAATGAAGTGAACCCCTGGCCATATATTCATGCTCTATTATGCAGTGTAAGCTGTGTTAGCCTCGGGAGACCGAACTAGCAGCTTATAACATCTCGACATCGCCCTTCGCAAGCATGTAAGTTAAGTTAGAGGTAACGTAAATACTTACATCATTGCATTGGTGGTTAAAACGAAGCTTTGACGGTTTAGCAAAAGGTTTTGCACAAATGAGCCAAAAAGACAGTGGTGCAGGGTGTGCAATATCATCTGCGATAATATAATAATTGTTGTTTTAACGGGAGTGCTTTCTTTCACTGCGTGATTCAGTCTGTTAAAATGCGTTTAGAATGATCACAAAATTGAAGATATAGAAGCAGAAAATGTATATATTTATATAATTTAATATAGTAAGTCAACATCACACGAAGAATGCCGTTTTTCTAAAAAAATCACCATGATTACATAGACCTGTAGTTTTTCTTTTTACACAGTTCAAAAAACAAGAAGTTAATTAAGAGACTTTAGTCACCATATTGCCTGTTTTTGCTCTATTTCGACAACAAAAATAATTCCAAACACAGTTTTGCGTCTCTGACTCTGAGGAATGACGGTGTTTTGTTCCTGAATGAATTAACCGTTTAAATGATTCTGTTCAATCGCAATGACTCTCTTATCAGTGACTTGCTGACACCTACTGGTGGTTCTAATTTAACATTTAAAGTATCTTTTGATTATTATTATTTTTTTATTTCTAATGACTATTTAACATTTGTGACCCTGGACCACAAAACCAGTCTTAAGTCGCTGGGGTATATTTGTAGCAATAGCCAACAATACATTGTATGGGTTAAAATTATACATTTTTCTTTTATGCCAAAAATCATTAGCATATTCAGTAAAGATCATGTTCCATTAATATATTCTGTAAATATCCTACTGTAAATATATACAAACTAGGAGCTTAATTTGAACAACTTTAAAGGAGATTTTCTCAATATTTGGATTGTTTGCACCCTCAGATTCCAGATTTTCAAATATTGTCCGATCATAACAAACAATACATCAATGGAAATATTATTTATTCAGCTTTCAGATGATGTATAAATCGCAATTTAGGAAAATGGACCCTTATGGTTTTGTGGTTCAGGGTCACATTTTATGCCTTATTTATCAAAACATTATTTCTGCATTTGTAACTGCAGGCTAAATGCATTCATGTCAGTGTGTAATACATCTATGCCACTTCAGATGAAGCTTCTGCGTTTCCTCTGCATTGCAACGATTCATTTTGTTGATACTGATTTAATTTGCCTGGTAACAGCCCAAATGTCTTATAATTCTAAATAACTGATTCCTTTAATTAAAAACACCTAGTTTGAGATTTATAGGCCCATATCCCAGGTGTGTCAAACTCTGGAGGGTGTTACTGGAGGGCCACAGCCCTAAAGAGTTTAGTTCCAACCCTGCTCCAACACACACACCATGTAGTTTTCAAATAAGCCTAAATGATTAGTTTAGCTGTATCAGATGTGTTTAATTAGGGTAATATCTACACTGTGTAGGGCTGTGGCCCTCCAGGTACTGAGGTTTGGTCTATCCCATTTTTTCCTCCCTCCCATTGTTAAAATGTAACTAAGTAATTTTTACTCAGAGTAAATTTTAAATGAGCTACTTTTTACTTTTACTTGAGTATATTTTTAGACTGGTACTTTTACTTGTACTTAAGTAAAATTTCAGTAATGTAATGGTACTTTTACTTGAGTAGAATATTTTTGTACTCTTTCCACCTCTGGAAGCAGGACACTAAAACTATATATATGTTGATATATATGTTATATATGTGATAAACTGTTATATATGTGATAAACTCATTTAAACTTACAGCATCGAGTGACTTATTATATTGCTGCTAGTGCCATCATTTTATAAAAAAAGACACCAATGTTCAATTTGTTACATTCATTCATAATAATTTCATAAGGACATTTTTATCAAATTTATATGTATTTAGAATTTATAAGATTATAATAATTTTTTACAATAATTCAATCATAATTTTAATTGTCTTTCAAAAATAATATATTTCATGCAGTTAACTGTGTTTTTTACAGGAATATTAAAATATAACAGTTTTGCACATCTCAGCTATTTTACAATGACTCAATCACAGTTTAGAGGCAGATCTGTTTATTAATTTAAAACTATTGTTTTAGAGCATTAATGGTTAGTATTGATTAAGGAGTCCTAATTGTAGGCACTGTTTTTCATCAGTGTGATGTGTGGTGAAGTGTGTAGACTTTAAGTGTGTGTGCTGTGAGTGGATTTACTGTGGAGGGCTGGTGTTGCTCGTGTAGTGGGCAGGGAGGATTGAAACACACGTCAGGGCTGTGATTAAGCGGTAATGACACGCCGGAGCGTCGGTGTGTTCTCTTGCTGGATTTGTAGTCCCGGCTGGCACACACACACAGCGTCCGAGGTACTATACATCACCTGGTCTGAGAGTGTGTGTGTGTGTGTGTGTGTGTGTGTGTGTGAGAGAGAGAGAGAGAGAGAGAGAGAGAGAGAGAGAGAGAGATAATCACACAGTGCGGCTCTGTTCCAAAGCCCAACGAGCTGCCTACCTAGACAGCATTTAAAGTCAACACAAAAACACCACAAAGACTCGTGTTGCCTTCTTCTTGCAGCCTAAGTAAAGGGTACTTCAGGTTCTTCAAAATGCATTGCAACTAAGATGACAGACAATGAGCAATAATAAAATATTACATTAAAGAATGATATACAATCAGTTATAATAAATGTAAATAATTATTAAAGATAATATTGAAAAAAAACATTCTAATTTCAAATTGACTATTTTTACTAAAGTTTTGTATGCAACAAAACAAAACAAAAGACAAAACAAAACAAAACAAAACAAGACAAGACAAGACAAGACAAGACAAGACAAGACAAGACAAGACAAGACAAGACAAGACAAGACAAAACAAAAGAAAAAAAGAAAAAAAGAAAAAAAAGACAAAAGACAAAAGACAAAACAAGACAAGACAAGACAAGACAAGACAAGACAAGACAAGACAAGACAAGACAAGACAAGACAAAAGAAAACAAAACAAAACAAAACAAAACAAAACAAAACAAGACAAGACAAGACAAGACAAGACAAGACAAGACAAAAAAAAAAAAGACAAAACAAAACAAAACAAAAGAAAACAAAACAAAACAAAAGAAAACAAAAGACAAAACAAGACAAAACAGCACTCAGCACTGCCTATATACTGTAGGTGGTAGACAGCAAGACAGTTCACAAGGTTTTAGGACAGAGCCTGTGTGTGTTTATACCAACACAGAAAGCACAGAAGTGTTTCAGGAAAACAAAAAAACCCTGTGTGATTTCAGCCTCTTTCTGACAGACTTTCAGGAGTTATTTCTCATTGTAGTCATGCCTGCAGTAAATACCTCACTTTACCCACGCTGCTCCTGTCGTGACCTCTGACCTCCATCCACACTGCCGTGTTCCCGGCTCAAGGCCAGCCGGCCGTCAGCGCTGCAGAAAAGTGGGCGGTAATTCACAACCCTCCACATCACCTGCCAGAAGCTATTGATTTTTGTTTCCCCAATCTCCAGAAGAGAAGCCGAGGAAAGATTAAAAACACTGTCAGTTTGGAGTTGAATAAGGATGGTGAGCAAGAGAGAGAGATACGCTTCACACGCTTAAAGAGATACTTCACCCGAAACAGTACTGTCCTTTTAAACCTAATCTGAGAATTAGAAATGTTGAAGAATATTCTTGCTTCTGTTATAATGAAGGTGAATAGCTAGACATAAAAACACCATTCAGATATGAGACCAATAGCACAAACAACTTCTGAGCTACATTGCAATTCTTCTGAAGATGTTTTGAGGACTGAATATTAACCATTATCAGCCTAAAACAGTGAAGAGCTATTTAAAGGTACGGTAGTTGATTTCGGAAAGGCTAGCGATAGCAAGTTAGCTTTGAAAGCAAGATCTCCGCTCTACCTGCGTAATCCCTCTCCAAAGCCACATCTTTCCCAAAACACATGAACGCACTCAGGACCAGAGACTGACCTGAGACACGATGAGAGATGTGTTAGTGGAGGATCGAAAGCAACGCTGTCAGATTAGCTTAAGTCTCATTCACCGGAGAGAAAATATTACAGTAAGTGCATAATATACAATAATAGCGCCTTTCATTTGTGCTGGAACACGCTGATGATGTCTGTGCAAACAGGGTACGCAGAGGTATGCAAATACATATTTGACAGGCAGGCAGGACAGCTATCGTGAATACACGTACATGCATTTAGACCACTTAACACAATGAGTGTGAAGAGACTTTCAACCAAATTAACAAAAAGTGTTTTTGAACCAAATCCCTGCTTTTAAGTGGAAATAATAGAGACTTTTTTTCTGTAGGCATCTGTAATACATACAATTTCATCTGTCTTCTGACTTCTGGCCAAAACA
This sequence comes from Schizopygopsis malacanthus, assembly GCA_027474115.1. Classification (NCBI taxonomy): domain Eukaryota; kingdom Metazoa; phylum Chordata; class Actinopteri; order Cypriniformes; family Cyprinidae; genus Schizopygopsis; species Schizopygopsis malacanthus. The sequence continues at coordinate 32,897,188 of CM049877.1, read as the reverse complement.
CGAGTCCATAATCCATAATAACGCGTCCTCCTGTTAAAGCGTGCCTCCGCAATCGTCTCTCACAGATTTGTTTGAGCTGTTTTGGCTTGTAGACGGTGCTTGATCTGTGCAGATTTCTCTCCTGATGTAGACCAGATCTTTCTTTTTCACTGTAGGAAGTGTTATTATGTGTCATTTTCATTTTTGGATTAACTATTCCTTTAATTAGATTTAATTTTGTATAAGTATTTTTCAGTGCTTAATGCAATTTATTTGGATTTAGGTTAGATTAGTGACCACCACCTTTAATTAAAAATAAATAAATACCTAGACATTCTGAAATTAAGATATATTTACTTAAGAAGCACAATGATATAAGATATTAAGTCTTGTTTTCAAAATGCATGAGTTTATGCTTCAAAAGATTAAAAATATCTGCCAATGGGTTCAGAAAAATAAACTTGTTTTTAATTTTTCTCTCCTTATTGACAAAAAAGTGAGCTTATGCTTATAAATATGGTTTGAGCATAATGTAAGCTCACGATATTTTAAGAAAACGACTTTATATGGCATTTTTCTTGAATTTTGTTTTAAGAATGGTTAGACATTTACTGGAAAGTAAGACAAAAATACAGAGGAAGAAGATCATTTTTTCATTGAATGTGTGGAAATACTGTCAGAATATGTGTTGAAGTGAACTCATATTTAACCCCTTGCACACTGAATGCTCATCAATCTTGAAACTCTCTGGAGGATGACACACATCTATCGCTGGGACCGGTTATGTGTCAATGGAGACATGAGAGATGTTCATTATTACAATGGGTTTGATGAAGTTATTGCTTTCAGGACGTGACATTTCGAGAATCCTTAACTAAATTGCACTGCATTTGTTATTTCCCTAATGCCCTTCAAACAATGTTTGGGGATTCAATCGTATGGCTGGAATATTGGATGTGTTATTGGTTAAACTGATGGCTCACTAGATTAGTTCAGTGCTGGTTCCACCCATTTATCAGCGGTAATGACCAGCCTCGCTGTTACACAACACAACTTTCATCATTAATGACAAGCTCTTATTGTTTGTACTGCATCCCTGCCGTCATGTATTACAGTCACTGCGGTTTGCACGAGTGTGTGTGTGTGTGTGTGTGTGTGTGTGTGTGTGTGTGAGTGTGTGTGTGTGTGTGTGTGGTGTGGTGTGGTGTGGTGTGGTGTGGTGTGGTGTGGTGTGTGTGTGTGTCTGTGTCTGTGTGAGTGAGTGTGTGTGGTGAGTGTGTGTGGTGAGTGTGTGTAGTGTGTGTGGTGTGGTGTGTGTGTGTGTCCATCAGGATTGATTCATCTCTGCGGTGCTGAAATGGCATTTTATTGGCCTTGACCTCTTATGAAATATTGTCTTATCAGCTGTGCACGAGTTGCTGTAAGACATTAAAATGGCACATCGTGACAGCATTCCTTCAGAACACCACAAACAGCTCATGAATAATCAAATATACTCTGTTTCATCCAACATTGTCTAATCAACTTCCCTCTGCCACTTACAATACACTATAATTCAGAGATAAAGTTAGCATAGTCAATTTCCAATATCAAGAAAAACTTCTCAGGTATTCTTAATTCACGTATTCATGTACATAATCACTTCTATTTTTAAATGATCTTTCTTAGGACTTTAAGATATATTTAACTATAAAAAAAGTTTCACTCCCTCCAAAACACAGACAAAATGGAAACTAAAAGCAGTTATTATAGTTAACTACAACTAAAACCAAAAATAAAATATTTTCATTACTTGAAACATAATAAATGTTAACTTTTAAATAAAAAAAAATAACAACTTTATTTAGTTAAGTTTAACTTGAAGTACTAAAATAACTTCAACTGAATTGATTAAAAATAAAAACAATAAATAAATAAAATTGATAAAATAATAAAATGGACACTAAAAGCAGGGTTATTATCGGTAACTAAAACTAAAACCAAAAATAAAATACTTGAAAAAATACTTTACTTGAAACTAAATAAATGTTAACTGAAATAAAATATCTATATTTAAAAATAAAATATTTAATTTCAGCTTTCTTCCAAGGCAACTTTTTTTGCTTTTGTTTAGTTTAACTTGAAGTAAACTAAATAAGCTAAACCTAAATAAATAAGTATAAAAATAAAACAATTATATACTTTAAAAACATATAGACATAATAAAAAAAAATGACAAAAAAAATTACTAAAACTTTACAATGAATTAAAAACAGAAAATACAAAAATAAGATTTATTAAAAATAAAATAAAATTCAGAAAATGTAAAACTATTCTAGTATATTAATGCTTCTAGAATAACTAACTCAAATACACAATATCCCCAAAATGATGTGAATATTTTTCTGGAGATTGTATTAACGGTTCAAAGCTCTGCACATCGAGACTCGTTCAAACACAACACAGTGCTGTTCAATAGAACACACCGAGGTTAAGTAGATTCGGTTTGGCTTCAGGTCATTTCATGAAAGTTACCAGATGATTAATACATGTTTGCAGTTCTTGTTTCTTCAATCTAAAGAAACAGTCTCCAGCGGTGAAAGCACACAGATTTGTCTTCTGAAGATCTGCGGCACAGGAACGATGTCACACCTGAAATGATGTTCTCGTTCATGTGTCATGTACAATACAAATGCTGGTTAAATCTCTGCAGCGTTTGTGCGTCTTCATTACATGCTTCAGATATTATAGAGCAGATATTTATTCATCTCTGTCTTTTCATTCAGCAATAACTCATGAAGATGTCTTTCCGTACTAATGGCGCTCTATTTTCCTCCTACTTCTCCCTCAAATACAAAACCGCTTCTCGAGAAAAATGCTTTTTGTGTTTTAATATATCAAGCAGATCCAAATTAATTCTCCACTGGAGGGTCTTAGATAAATCTGCCCATTTACTTGATCACCTTAAAGTGCAGGGCCACAGTCAAAATATATGAATGCAATAATGCAGCCCGCATTCAGCGTTAGTAATGCATTTACATATTAAAATGATCTGCTGCCGCAAGCTGTAATTTCTTGTTGGACACACACACACACACACACACACACACACACAGAGACACACACACACACACACACCACACACACAGACACACACACACACACACACACACACACACACACACACACACACACAGAGACACGCACACGCATGCACGCACGCCCCCACACACACACACACACACACACACACACACACACAGACACGCACACACACACACACACACACACACACACACACACACACACACACACACACACACACACACACACAGACACGCACACACACACACACACACACACACACACACACACACACACACACACACACACACACACACACACACACACACACACACACACACACACACACACACACACACACACACACACACACACACACACACATTGTGTGTTGAAAAAGCATATTAGTTTTGCTTTTGGATTGTAATTTATTCTGCCTTCCAGCCTGGTTCAGACTAACCACAACATCCCTTCCCCCAAATCAAACCCCAACCCGCGTTACAATATCCCTCCATCGTGCTTTCCGAGGCCTTCTACCCTGGATAGTTTAATGCATGCGTTCAAAAAGTCAATTATTAGACAAATAATTTTGGTCCTAGATGCTGAAAGGTCAATCAGACGCTTATGACTTATGTCTCTTTTATACTTTAGGATTGTTGACTGGATATTTCATGTTTTCTGCTCTTTTTTATGGGTTTTGGATGGGTTGCTATCATGTAGCACTAAAATAAAAGAACAATGCAATTATTTTACAAAATGCCATATTTTGTATGAATTTGTACATTGTACAAAAATATGATTTTTGTAAAAGAAAGGTAAGCATGAAGGTCCACCTATAAACAGAGCTGTCACTGTGGTGTAATCATATCATAACAGCTGCTATTTTAGATATTAGGCCTATTATAGTTGTATTATTATTTATAATAATACTTTTACATGTTCCATTTTTTACTTTGTGGTTAAAGAATCGTTTTGTTTTGTGTTTATGTAATTTGCATTAGTTTTTAATATGTCTGTATAGTTTATATTTATTAACTAATTCATTTTATGACATCAAGTTAAATTAAATGAAAATGAAAATTGTATAAATGTATATTATAACATGTTAAATGTTTGTTTAGTGTGTTATACAAGTTTTATACTACAGCATTTTTATTATAAAGCTTATATATATAATATTATTTATATATTTATATACATATCATATCATTTCAGTTGTTTACTTTTCTGAGTATAGAATTTTTTTAAAATAATTAACTATAATATCCCTGAATCATATTGTAAAACGCTCTTATGCGAATTAGCCGCATTGCCAAAATGTCAAATGTGCTTAAACTTGTCATAAAGGTGGCGCAGAAGCGCTTCATGGCAGTATAAGCTGTCTTTACACAGACGGTTTGATGCTGCTCAGAGCTGGCATACATGCATTTACACGTTCAATTTCAACTCTGTGCTTTGTTTCTAAAGGACAAAGTGGGTCAGAGCAGGCGTCATTTATGACAGTTATGCAGAATTATGTCTGCCAGATGAATAAATGTAAATGCATTATGTCTTTACACGGTTTTGAGCTGAGTTTGAGCAGGATTAACTTAGCTGTGATGCCTATGTTTATGATTATGTTGCACAGATTTAACACTCTTGTCTTGAAGAGTGATGTCTCTTTAAGATCGGAGTGAGTTGCTTTGAGCATAAAAATGCAAGAACAGTGGAGCTGTGTATGTTCTGGTGCATAAAATGAGTTAATTTCTTAACATTTCTAATTGATTGTGTAAAGATAGTTCTGCTCTCTTGTACCAAGCCTAACTATAGCATACCCTCCTGTTATTATAAGCACTCTTTTATGCATTTAGCAGTCTCTTTTCCCATTTAAACAGTATATATTCTTTATAGCACCTTTTAGAAGTACTTATTCTTTATCTTTCATAGTGTACACACCGGCCACTTTATTAGGTACACCTGTTCAATTTCTAATCAGCCAATCACATGGCAGCAGCTCAATGCATTTAGGCATCTAGATGTGGTGAAGACGGCTTGCTGAAGTTCAAACCGAGCATCAGAACGGGGAAGAAAGAGGATTTAAGTGACTGAACGTGGAATGGTTGTTGGTGCAGACGGACTGGTCTGAGTATTTCACAAACTGCTGATCTACTGGGATTTTCACACACAACCATCTCTAGGGTTTACAGAGAATGGTCTGAAAAAGAGAAATATCCAGTGAGCGGCAGTTGTGTGGATGAAAATGCCTTGATGTCAGAGGTCAGAGGAGAATGGACAGACTGGTTAGAGATGATAGAAAGACAACAGTAACTCAAATAACCACTCGTTACAACCAAGATCTGCAGAATACATCTCTGAACACACAACACGTCAAACCCTGAAGCAGATGGGTTACAGCAGCAGAAGACTACACCGGGTGCCGCTCCTGTCAGATAAGAACAGCACACGGAGGATATAATTCACACAGACTCACCAAAACTGGACGATAGAAGATTGGAAAAACGTTGCCTGGTCTGATGAGTCTCTGTTTCTGCTGCAACATTCAGATGTAGGGTCAGAATTTGACGTAAAGCACATGAAAGCATGGATCATCCGGCCTTGTCTCAACGGTTCAGGCTGGTGGTGGTGGTGTAATGCTGTGGGGGATATTTTCTTGGCACACTTTGGGTCTCTTAGTATCAATTGAGCATCGTTTAAACGCCACAGTCTACCTGAGTATTGTTGCTGATCATGTCCATATCTTTATGACGACAGTGTACCATCTTCTGATGTACTTCCAGCAGGATAATGCACCATGTCACAAAGATTAAATCATCTCAGACTGGTTTCTTGAACATGACGATGAGTTCACTTTACTCACACGTCCTCCACAGTCACCGGATCTCAATCCAATAGAGCATCTTTGGGATGGGGTGGAACGAGAGATTCACATCATGGATGTGCAGACGACAAATCTGCAGCAACTGTGTGATGCTATCATGTCAATATGGAGCAAAGTCTCTGAGGAATGTTTCCAACACCTTGTTGAATCTATGCCACGAAGAATTAAGGCAGTTCTGAAGCCAACCCGGTACTAGCAAGGTGTACCTAATAAAGTGACCAGTGAGTGTATATTATAATGTTATGATGAATAAATTAGTTTGCTGCATACTTCCAGCTTAGTTTTTATTATGTTTTATTTACCTTTTCCCTTAACAAAGTAGTATAGATTTGGCCATCTATAGGTTATTGGCCATTAGATGATATATTATACATTACCATCAGTGCTTCACTGCTCTTCCAATCAGGTTTTGGAGCTTGATTACATAAATATTATTTTTGTATTGATGACCTTTTAAATGATCAAACTTGCAGGATGTCAAAAGTTCAAGGAAAATAACATTTCTCATGCATGACCCATTTAATAAATCAATCGTTGTGGAATTATATTAGACAGAAAATAGCAAATGGAGTTTTTTTTCT
>CM049877.1:32878187-32885687 GCA_027474115.1 Schizopygopsis malacanthus | reverse complement strand
TTCTTATAAATATATTAAATGTTCAGAATTCATTGAGGAAAAAAAAAGAAAAATAAATGAAAAATTGCATTTCTCAATTAATAAAACCTAGTGCATAACACATGCAGAACAGTATGTAAGATATGAGAGATGTGAGTATAACTCTGTAATTGTGCAGTATACATGTATATACTTATAATTCATGCCATGGAGGTATAAATGAGTTTTCCAGAAAGACTATCAGTCTGTTGTTAGTTGTGTGTAATATTCATCATTACACCTGTAGGTGGCGACAAGTAACTATCTTGATGAGTCCGATAAAGTGAATCATTAATGCTTCATTGAAAAAATTTAATAATTCAGAATTTATTCAGTAATCAAACAAGTGACTATCATAATGAGTGAGTCATTGAATCATTCACTCAACCAATTAAATAAAAACCCTGAATTAATTCAGCAATTAAACAATAACAGTCAATGAATCAGTCAGTCAAATGATTTGTACAAAATAAATACATAATAATTGAGGAACAAAACATATTTATTGCTGTTATTTTTAAATGAATTAAAATATATATTTGAATTATATTGTTATATTTATTGCATATTCAGTTTGTTTTATCATGCACTATATAGAAGGCAATTCTACACATATTTTAAATGAATGTTGTTGGTGTTTACTTGGTATAACTATGAACTGACAGTTGATTTATAGAAAGGACCTGATGTCTCATGACGCCGCTGGACTCTCACGATACACAATAATGCTAATTGAACTTGGCGGGCAAGGGACAGTTAAAGAGAGAAGGCTGTCAATCAGAGAAAGGTGTGTGGGCATGATGGGATTGTTCAATTATCTAAATGGATGAGATGGTAGTGGATTTAGTGCATAACCTCCTCTGTTCAGATTGATAATTGTTTATATTCCCAAACAAGATGGAGGTCATACAAGAGCGCAGTCAGTCAACTGATCAAGAACATGCATGTAAAGTACTCCACTGAAATATAAACACACTTCCAGGATGTTTAGGTGATTAAACAATAAAGAAACGGTGACCTGTTACAACACTCAACATATATAAAAATGAGTGCTGACAAACAATTAATCGCAATTAATCACATCCAAAATAAAAGTTTTTCTTTACATAATATACTGTATGTTTGTGTACTGTGAATATTTGTTATATATAAAAGCACATACATACAGTATATATTTAGAAAATATTTACATGTGTATATTTATATTAATATAATTCATATTATATATAAATATATTTAATCTATACACATTACATATTTTTCTTAAATATATACATGCATGTGTTTGTATTTATATATACATAAATATACACAGCACACACACGCACACACACACACACTCACACACACACACACACACACACACACACACACACATATTGGTTTTTATGGTTTACGGGGACTCTCCATAGGCGTAATGGTTTTTATACTGTACAAACTGTATGTGCTATTGCCCTACACCTACCCTACACCTAAACTTAGCCCTCACAGGAGACGGTGCATTTCTATTTTCCCTCAAAAAAACTCACTCTGTATGATTTATAAGCGTTTTAAATTATGGGGACACTGAAAATGTCCTCATAAATCACCTTCTCCTTAAGGTGAATACCTATGTCATACCCATGTCATTATACAAATTTGACCTCACAACACCACACATACACACACACACACACACACACACACACACACACACACACACACACACACACACACACACACACACACACACACACACACACATTTTGTATGAGCAAAAACTTTTATTTTGGATCCGAATAATCATTAGACACTACTAATACAAATATATAAATATGTACATTTCAACCTAAATTTGTTATATTGTTGAAAAACAAACAAGCAATGTTTGTTTACAAGGTTGCAATATCTTGCCACCTCCTAATATATTTAATTTTGACAAAACTCAAAGTCAATTAAACATATACTGCAATAGTTAGGATGCTGTCTTAGAATATCTTGAATAATTAAGAAACTGTTTTGTGTCTCTTAGGCCTCTAATCAGTCCTTATGTTTGGTGTAATATGGAAAATATGATTCAGCTACATCTGTAATAAGTATAACACAGCTGTACAGGATTGAGCTTTCAACTTTATTTTCTTTCTGTCCACAGCAGGGTTTTAGTGTAATTACAGAGCATTAGTTCATTAAATCTAAATTCAAAGAAATGATCATCTGGCCGAGAGAGAAAGAGAGAGAGATGTTTCTCTTCTGCCCTCCCCGTCCTGACTTTATACAAACGGCCTTTAAAAGCCTTTTTTATGTTGTTGTTTTTCCCTCATACAGTAAATGGAGCCATAATTTAACATTTTAATGCATGTTAATGTGTTGTTTAACCTTCTGTCCACAATCAAGTGTCTCTAAAAGGTTAACCTTGAACATGGGCCAATAATGTTCTCTGAGAAGCACAAGTCTGTCTTGAAGTATATGCAAAAACGCTTATAGACGTTTTATATCTATATATAAGCTTTGACATCAACAGCTTATTCTTTTATTTAAAAAGGAATAGTTGCAAATTGCATTTATGTTCATTGATTAAATGCACAGAGCAAGAGATGTTTTACTTTGTGTGTTGTACAGTACACTTCTAATGCCCTGTTTTCAATGTAAAAACATCCTAAAGTGCTTCTCGTGATTGTTTTCCTTCTCCCTTTAGGTTGAAAACAGTTTAATGTTATTGCATAACTTGATTGTGGACACGAGTAGTCCAGGAGTGGAAGTCCATAGACGGAAACTTAATTTATCCGACTCTGTCCACGAGCTGTGAAAACAATCCCTCTCTGTACTCGTATAAGAGCATGTATGGAGCGTCTGATTGAATTTCTGAACTACTTACGCGTCTCAGAGGACACTTTTCCTCTCTAGACTTTTCATTTGTATCCTTGGCAGCGGCGTGTGTGTGTGTGTGTGTGTGTGTGTGTGTGTGTGTGTGTGTGTGTGTGTGTGTGTGTGTGTGTGTGTGTGTGTGTGTGTGTGTGTGTGTGTGTGTGTGTGTGTGTGTGTGTGTGTGTGTGTGTGTGTGTGTGTGTGTGTGTGTGTGTGTGTGTGTGTGTGTGTGTGTGTGTGTGTGCTGCAGAACATCAACTTCTGAGTTCATTAGATTGTGGGATGGTTACAGGGTCAAAGGTCAAAGGCAGTTCAGGCATGTTTTACGGCACTGGGCTGCAGATCCGCTCTGAGTTTAAAAGACACGGCATGTTTATAAAGTGATCCCGGAAAACAGATCTGTCCTGTTCTTGTGAAACACAACAGTTTAGTGTAATATTCACAAATAGAGATGTTCTATTCTAATCTGCATACACAGTACCATTCATAGTCAGTAAGATTAGTATCTGTTACTGTAATTAACGCTTCCATAGAGCAAGGATGCATTAATCTGATCAAAAGTGACAGAAAGGGCGTTTATAATGTTACAAAAGACTTCAGTCTCAAATTGAATTTCAAACTTTCTATTCATTAAAGAATCCTGAAAAATAAAAAGTATCATTGTTTCCACTAAAATATTGTGCAGCACAACTGTTTTCAACATTGATAATAATCAGAAATGTTTATTGAGCAGTAAATCAGTATATTATAATGATTTCTGAAGATCATGTGACACTGAAGACTGCAGTAATTATGCTGAAAATACAGCGTTGATTACAGCAATCAATTATATTTTTAAAATAAACTAAATTAGAAAACAGTTATTTTAAATTGTAAAAATATTTAGTGTATTTTTGATCAAATAAATGCAGCCTTGGTCAGAGTCTTCTTTCATAAAAAAAAACAAAGCCTGAATAAAATCTAATCTTACTTGCATAACCTCGTAGTGTGTGTTCTTGTGTATGCCGTACTGTATGCGTTTGACCGTGTGCCTTTCACCTGCAGGTCAGCCAGTAACAGAGGGGACGACGCAGCGGAGGAGAGGAGTGCAGATAGCACACTAACACAATGAGGCTTGCAGATAAACAAGCAGCTGATTGATGTGATGGAGGAGACGTGCAGCTGATGGAGACCGGACTGCTCTCAGCAGAAGATGCGTGAGTCTCTGTGTGAGGAGGCATTGATGTGGCTCTGGGCGAGTGATACGTATGTCTGCTGTAACACAGCTCCTCTTTGTTCTGGGCTCTTCATTCTTTCAGGCTCGTCTGTGGAGGCTTCGCTGGCATGTTGCTGAAAGCGTTTCTGAGGTTCCTTGATGCCCTGGAAGCTAAACGCTCATACCACAAGCGCTGACCTTCTCTCACGTGTTTGTCTCTTATACCTACAGCGTTCATTCCCACGCAGAGATGTCACTCTCATTAGGACTAAAAGCATTTCTTGATTTAAAGATGTTTGATAATTAGCTACAGTGTTCAATATTGCGTTACTCCCTAAAAAAGTAACTAATTACGTTACTTTGTTACTTTTTATGGAAAGCGTTCCTTTCGCGTTACTTTTTAAATACGAGCAGGGCTTGATTGTTTGTTTTTAATACAGTAAATTATATTTATAACAAATGTAAAAGCCTTTCACATCAAAAAGTGTAATGAATAAACCTCAGACTGAAGGACGAGTAAATCACGTCTGTACAGAAGAACACAGGAGAAGTTCAACACTCTTCAGCAATAACAAAAAAACAACAACGAAGCACAATTGTTAGTTTATCTAAAGTAATTTTTGATTATTATTATGGTTGAACTGATCATCAAAGGTCAGCAGCAAACACATCGGTTAATAAAATGAGATTAGATATATTTGTGTTGTTTATCATATTTAATTATTGCAGGTTTGTGTCATATTCTGAGTTTGCATTTCACTGTTTTAATTCATTTTGATGAATACTGAATCAGTTTTTTGCGAGTGGGGGATGAATTAATACACATTCATATTTAGTCTACTACAGTAAGATCATGTTCACACGGCGCACCGTCATCAATAAATGGAGAAAAAGTAACTCAGATATTTTCTAGTAAATGAAAAAGTAATGTGTTACTTTACTAGTTACTTGAAAAAAGTCATATTATTATGTAACTCGCGTTACTTGTAATGCGTTTCCCCCCCGACACTGATCAGCTAGCGATGCTGACTCCATCAGACAATCTGTTTGGACGGCCAAAACTCTTCATCTTCAACAAATCTGATTTTGTATCTTATACCCCCGGTTTCACAGACAAGGCTTAAACCTAGTCCCAGACTAAAATAAGTCTGAGCTGTTTCAACTGAAAGAAACTTACACTGACTGATCTTTAAATACATCAGTGCCTTTGTTTTGTCTCAAGATGCACCCCAGTAATGTTTTTTCTAAGACACGTTTATAAATATTACTTAAACGTCCTAATTAGACTATGGCCTAATCCTGGCTTAGTCTGTGAAACCAGCTCATAGTGTTTAACAGGATTTTGGGTTAAAAAAATGTTTTGAGCAAAAGACTTTGGATCTTTGAATAAAAGACTATGTGTGAAAGTCTCTGCTAAATGCATAAATGTGAAGTATTTCTAGAATATGATAACAAAGAGTGAAGAGTGCTACTTTCTTAAGTGAAAAACATATCGAAGCATGCGAGCCAAAACATTTAATAAATGAACAGCCACATTAACTGTTGTTCAGCCTATCATGTAATTTCAATATAAATTAATTCACTCGATTGAGATTTAATTTCACTTGAGGGCAAAATATTTCCCAATGCAGATTTCCCTTCAAGTCACGTGAATTCCCTGCATTGACGAACAGAAAGCTGCTCATCCATTGCTATATATGCCCTTGATAATAATAAACCATCTCCACCAAGGGTTTGCTAACGTGATCCCATCTTATGAGGGTTGTTCTGATTTCTCCTGAAATATTAGGATGAATTCTGTGGTTTCAGATTCTCTGTGGTCCTACTTAACATTTACTAATCTGTGTAGCTGTACTAGCTGCATTAAGTGTATTAAACTCTTTACAACTAGCAAATTATCTAAAGTGAAAGAGTGACGGTGTCATGAAAATCACAAGTTCTTCTTTTTGTTTGTAAAACTGTTTTATAGTTTTGGTTTCCTTTCATTGAACAGATTGAAAACATTGCATTACATATACAAGAATAAAATGGCAAGCAATTATACACACTTAGTTTAGTGAAAAAGAAAGCCAAATAAAATAATGTCTCCTTCATTATTCCACGAATGGCCTCCAAATTAAGAAGAGTTTAGGCTTCTGTGATTCTTACCATCTTAAGAGTATATAGACCCTAAAAACCCAACAGCGAAACACCGGAGGAACTCTTAGCAGTCTATTCACTTTACAGCTTATAAGCATTTCAAAGATGCCTGATTCAGTCCATAAGTGTAAGTTCACAGAAAGCACATGATTCGAGAACCCCCCCCCACTGCTGTCACACTTCACACTAACTCCAGAGTCAGTCCTGAAAGTGCAGCGGTGTCGGTGTGAGAGGAATGACCCGCGGCACACAGAGAGATCCAGCGATACACTGCTCGACTGCATCGCTGTCAGCTTCAATCCACTCACAGGACACACACGTGTTTGTGTGAAACGGCACGGATCGTGTGATTGCGAGGTTTTAAGTGATTACTGTAAAGCTCTTTCAGTGATGAGAATTGTGATATACGATTTGGCATTAATTCATGTTTTTATTGGTATGCAGCTGCAAAGCCTTGATGCTGTCTTAAGTCGTATGTCAATAGCCATTCCCGGTTGTTCTTTTCATGGTATTAAAACAGTAAATTAGGGTATCTTATCTATGGCATAAGTCTGCGTCTACAGGATTTGGTAAAGCTCCACAGATTTTCATATCATTCACAAATCTTCCTTTGCATCTTTGTTTATTGTAAATGAACATTTAACGATACTTTCACCTCCTCTGAACACTTTTTTAATCCACCCAGCAGAAATCCTCTGCTGAGATTTTGCAAGGAAACCCAGGTCTTGAGAACTACAACATGGTTTTAAGGAGAGAATGGACATGTTGACTCTGATAGACGGATGATCCAGTGGTTTTCTATATGGATGTAGGACGAGGAACGTGTCTTCGCTCACTGTGCTGTTGTATTTGACATCGAGGTCTGAAATGGACTCTGTTACTGTAAATAGCTGTGAATGTATGACACAGAATCACATTAGGGTGCCAATATTGTGTCTTATCATACACAACCATGAGTGCGACTGCCACAAACACAACTACACGCGTCCAGATTCTGAGAGGTTCTGGTCATTTTGACCTCAAGACGATTTCTGGCTTCCTGAAAATGCCATGTAATGTCCACATCAGATTAAAACTTACTGACGTTTCTCTCATTTATATGTGTATAAAAAATATTATTTTTATTTTATTTATTTGTACATTTCTTGTTATGCTTTATTATTACCAAATCTTGGATTCATTATTGTTGTTAACTTGTTTTCTATTTTGGGTGATTGATCGTAGGCCTCTGAGCTCATGAATCTCTATTTTTCGCTCAACATTGCCAAAATGTTCCAGAAATAATGCTTTTTTTTTCACTCAAA
>CM049877.1:32870687-32875687 GCA_027474115.1 Schizopygopsis malacanthus | reverse complement strand
CACCACAAATGAAGGAATAATTACAGTAATAATGAAAAACTGACATTTATTTTAGTTCATATATTTATTATTATAATATTTGACAGTATTGTTTGTGTAGATTGAATAAATAAATACAATTTTTTTTTTTTTTTTTTTTTTTACAATCATACAACTGCTTGTTACACAAAAGCATATTACAAATGAATAATTAAATAATATACTGTGATTAAAAATGTATATATTTTTATATATAATATATTTTATATTTTCTTTGTAAATATAATTAATATTTAATATAATCTGTAGCATTATTATATTTTAATAGAGTATATGCTAATAAAATATTACATTGTATTAATAAATTATATTATAATAATAAATAAATAAATAAATAAATAAATGAGTAAATTAATAAATAAATAAATACATAAATAAATAAATAAATAACGTGTATTTTAAAATATAATTCCTATATTTTATTATAGTATTTGACATGATTGTATAGCATTGAATTATGTCAAACATTATGAATTGTTTATAGAAAATAAATGAATTTTCATTTAGGTTTTTATGTTCATACTAGTGCTTTATGCTTATTTATTAAACACACGCGCGCGCACACACACACAAACAATATACAAATAAATGTGACGTTAATATATTATGATATAAATGAATATGTTAATGTGATATTATATTTGTTTACATTATATTATTACATTAATTATTAAATGATGTTATTACGTTAATTTAATATTAGGATATCACACCCCCAAACATTTGTTATCACAGAAACCCGTGACATTCTCTCTAAATACATGTGCGATATTATCAGAGATATTAACAAAAACACATGTGCAGCGGACAAACATGAAGAGCAAGAATCTCCCCTGCCAATGATTGATGGAGAGGCGGAGCTATACGGTCGTGGCGTCCAATCAGGACGAGTGGGCGGGGCCAACGCATCGCAGAGTCTCTGAGCTTTGAGAGCGCTACAATGTAACAAAAGCAGCGGGATGAAACAGTGAAATAACGCGCGAGTGTATGAAGCGCTGCGTTCACGCGGTACCTGATTAATAACACAATCAGATTTAATAGTGGTTAAAGGGCTGGTAGTGGCTCGAGCTGTGAGTGAGTGAGCTCAGGAGGACTGCGCTTACAGAGACACTGCCAGAGGAATCTCCGCCGCAGCTGGACAGAGGACCGGAGGACCGGAGCGGGCCGACATGGACGAGCAGCCGCGCCTGATGCACGCTCATGCGGCCGTGGGGATGAGCGGACACCCGGGCCTGTCTCAGCACATAGCGGACAACACCGGAGCCATCGACGGAGACGGAAGGAAGCAGGACATTGGAGACATTTTACAACAGATCATGACCATCACTGACCAGAGTCTGGACGAGGCGCAGGCCAGGTGAGCTGTCACTCATCTCATCCGAGGATCTGGAGCATTCATGCTGACTGATCTTCGAGACGCCATTGACACTTAATTAGAGTTAATTGATTAGAGTTCAATATTATTTTTTACAAAAAATAAACTCGTCACAGAAAATACATCAAAACATAATAATACAGCATTTGCACATGTTATACCGTGCACTACATTTATATGATCCATAATATATTAAACATATTTTAATAGCTTAAATTTAGAAATGTAAAATAATGAACCGTTTGTACATTTAAATATATCAGTAAGTAACACGTACTATATGTGTAGTATTTACTCATATTTTTTAAAATAATATTATATTTTTGTTTACTTGACCAATGCTGTAATATATAAGCTAATTAAAGTCAGATATTCAGTTCAGCTGATTTAGTTTTCAGCAGCCCTTAAAATGTATAAATTATGATAAATAACACACACCATACAGTTATTGTTAAAACTGTAAACTCTTAATAAATTGACATGAGATCTGTTTCAAAAGCTTTGTTAGCTACACAATCTACTGTTATTTGTTTTTTATGTCAGTTAATTCACTTTACACTTATCAAGTGGCTTTTTAAAAATAATTATACTATAGTAACAATAACTGCAGTAAGTAACTGAGGGATTTTAGCAGAAAAAATACAGTTCAGGCAATATAGATTAGATGTTTGAGATCTTATAATAATTGGCAATTAGTAAATATGTACATGCAGATCAGGCGTTATTGACTAAGTATGCACCCAGACGTGGACTGATAACACAATCGTTGTTGTCAGTGTGTCCAAACACATGTAGTGTGTAGTGACAGACATCAGGGTATTTTTCTGACATGCAGTGCTCATTTTTTGTCAATAGAAATGAACAGATGCACGATAGAATTTGACAGACAGCACTGAGACTTGTAACACACGTCTGACCGTGTCCCTTTAGGATAAACATTGCTCACAATGGATGGAGGTTTTTAATTCAATGAGCTCAACTATATTTGATCATTTTATGTTGTTTTTCTCCTGTATATTTTAGATCTGCACTCTACAATGTTATGATTTAAAACAATGTATATAATGTAATCACTCAGCCCACAACTATTACTATTGATAAATGTTTGCATGCATTAATGAATATTGTTTTTGCATTTGGATGTTCAACAAAAACATGCATTTTTTAAAAATATATTTTTTTAAATCTTTTAAGTGTTTTAGAGTACATGCAATGATATAAACAAATGAATTCTTATTACTAATTACTAATGGATTTTTTTTATCAATGCTATATAAACAGTGTGCATGCAAAATATGATAAACAGAGACTAGCATGAGTTTGCTCAGGTCAGTATGTGCTTTCCATTTCTCCACGATCAGTGTACGTTCAGTCTAGGCTAGCCGAGGGAAATATTCATCTGCTCAGACGCTCACCGCGGCCTTGTGTTGTGTTTCAGAAAACATGCTCTCAACTGCCACAGAATGAAGCCAGCGCTCTTCAACGTCCTGTGTGAAATCAAAGAAAAAACAGGCAAGTCATGCTACGCTTTAAACAAATACCCCATGTTCGAGTAGCACACGTGAGATAATATTTGTTGGACATCAAGTGCTTTTGTTTTTCAGTGTCTGGTCAAAGCTTGTGAAAGCAAATTGTTGTCTTTTAATGGTGTGCACATGTTGTGACATATCTATTCAACAGTGTTGTGCTGCAGAGTTTTTCTGCATTGTGCATTGGAGGTTTTAGAGCATGGTTTCAGTGGGTAAATGTGGGTTTGTAGTGAGGACATGAAGAGAAACGTCTGGAGAAGTTCAGCTTCTTTGACCTCTGACTGGTAAATCATCTTTACTACTCTTGCACTGTTTTTCGAGCTACGTTCTGGTTAGGAAAGAGCAGGATTGAATTACAAACTGCCCTAAGTTACTAAGTTGAAATGTTTATTTAGTTGCGTTTGGCTAAAGCGACGAATGAAGATTGTGTTTGTGCAGTTTTGGAGGGAAACCTCGTTTCATGTGGTGAGGCATTGCTCACTCAGAAGAGGGTCGATTGTGCCGTTTGTGTCTGGTGTGTGGAGAGCAGAGCTGCTCGGAGCCACTGGTGTGTTTTTCTCTGGAGCCGAGAGAGTATCTGGTGAGATACGGAGATGTGATGCGGAAACGGTTCCAGTGTGTTTCACAGTCATTAGTGCATGAAATAAAAAGGACTAGATAAAGGATCATTATCTCCGACTGCTCTGTTCCAGCTGTGAGGCCGTGGGTGGTTCTCATCTCTGTTGACTCTGTCTCTGTCTCTGCCGCCGTGATGGTTGGCGATGATGTTTTCATTGAGTTGGAGGCGCGAGCAGAGCGGGGGGTTTCTGCGGCCTGCTATGCGTCCGAGAGGGGAGTGACACAGTTATGCGTGGAGTTTTACTCCCCGCCGTTTCTTTTTCAGTTTGTTTTTCTTTTGCGAGTTCATGCAGAGTTCGAGCGCGGACGTATCCCAGACTGCTCTGCTCCTCTTTGCCCTTTTTCCTGTGAAACTACAACAGGGCCGTGAGCTCTGAGAGACAGAGAAATGACACGGCGTGAGCTTTAAGTTCATTGGGGTTTGTTTGCAGGAAAGTTTCCGCACCACTTCTGCGGCCTTCAGCACATCCATGAATGTTTGTCATATTCATGAAAGCTCTTTTTATGAATTCTAGATGGATTCAAACACGTCTGCGTTGGATTTCAAACGTATGTGTTCTTCAGTGTTTTGAGAGGCGACTCCGCAGCCGTTCTGAATTGTACGGTTGTTAACTATATTTGTTTTGAAATCATGCGGGAATGAAAATAGCTCATGAGAAGTGTTTATTGTGTTTGACATCCGTGGAGATGCTGGTTCTTGGGCTCAGGAGTGATGTTTGGATCGGGGTATGTTTAGCACAGCGCAGGACTGTAAAGCTAGTTTAAATCTTTCTGCAGAACCTACAGATCAACTTTTACTAAAATTGTAAGGAAAAAAAATAGCCTCAAATGTTACTTTTTGTGCATGTTTGCAAATGCATTGTAAAATTAAAGTGTACATTTCTATATTAGTTTACTTCTATTAAAACTTTTTAGCAATCGCATACTCTTTATTCTATCATATATTCTTTTTACTTTTCACTTTTTTAAAGCAGACGCTTTTATCCAAAGCGACTTACAAATAAGAAAAAGTAACTAAAACTATAAGTTAAAACTCTATAAATACTATATATACATACAAGAAAGAAAATTAAGAAATTAAATAAAATGACAAATGGATACAACAACATTTCAAAACTTAACATTTAAATAAAACAAAAAATAAAGCTAAAAACTTTTCAAAATATTAAAACAACAAAAGGTATGAGTATAAAAATGATTCTACATGACACTAAGCCAAACACTCATATATATATATATATATATATTTAATTTCCATGTAGTATGTTGAAGTAACGCTACTAAAATAAATACAATTTATTAAAACTAAAACTAAAGAAAATACCTATAAAGACATAATAAATTCATACATAATTTATCTAAAATTAAAATAGATAAATCAAACGGCAGTAGTTTATCAGTAATCCTAAAAACACATGCTAACAAACAACAACTTACAC
>CM049877.1:32848187-32868187 GCA_027474115.1 Schizopygopsis malacanthus | reverse complement strand
GAGGGTTTGAGCGCCTGTCAGAGATTTTACGGCGTATTCAAATAGTCGTTAACTTCAGAAAGCTCCAAATGAAGCCTTAATGGAAGCTGTTTATGCGCTCGGTGGCTTGTTTGTTGTTGTTGTTTATTCCATTCTGAATGGATTTTTCTTTGCAAACACATTTTTCAGCTTTGTTTTTATGAGTGCAATGCTTTTCACATTAGTTTGTAAAAACTGAACTATAAAAATGAAGAGCTCATTTGGTTATTGGTTTTAACACTGTGTGATGTTTTTTATTATTGCAACCATGATGATGATTATAAATCTCAATCTTCTAAACGTCTGTCAAACCTCACAAATCTTGACTTGCAGTGTTTTCTCTCTGTGCAAACTTCAACAAAAGGCTAGTTTTCTCGTGGCATGTGTTTAACCGGTGTATGGTTTAGCGCCTGGGGGCTCGGGTGATGTAATGTTATTTTTTGATGGGTGAGAATGAGGTGAGCAGAGGGCAGGGCGGGAATATTTGACAGCGTTGAAACGAGCCAGAGATATGATTACTGCGAGCGGCTCCTGTGGGAAGCTCGACTCCTTACGGCTTCTTAGGCTGAACACACCAGTGCACACAGTATACACTTCTATAGCTCGTTACAGACGGAATAAATCATCTACGGCAGCTCGGTCTCAAACCAGCAGACAGACGATTTAAGAGTGTGTGGCGTTAACAATGACATGCTTGATGTCACAAAAGGGATTCAAGAGGGCGTCTGTTACGGTGATATTAAAAACACCCCATTTTAGTGGAATTCTGTGTATTAAGCTGCTTCATAAATAGAATTGTTTTCAAGTATCTTGAAATACGCAAATAGGCTATATTCAGTAAAGCATACTACCTTATTACACAGTATGAACATGTTCTGTTTGTATTGAACAGCTACAGTCGCCAAATTGCAACGTGCAACATTGCATTAAAAAATGCTATGCTTTTTTCAAATTCCTTTTGATATTTCATCATTCATGATTCTAACATATGAGAAAAAAGCTAAATAGTCCTGTTTTATTTCCAAGATGATGACTAGACATCACATGTAACATCATTTAGTTTGAGTGAGAAGAATGCAGATCATCACTACTGCTTTAAAATGTTCTTAATGAATTAATAGCCACTTTTTCACTTACTATATATATATATATACACACACTACACAGTATACTGTGGAAGCCCATTTACGCCACCAAATAAAAAATAAATAAAAAAGGTAATTGCAGCTTTGTATTTAACACTTTTTTCCAGTTCTGATTTTTTTATTTTGTTTCTTCCATAAAATAAAAAATACTAAAGGTATCTTTTTATCACACAATTCTATCTTTTTCTTACAATTGTGAGTTTATGTTTCACAATTCTGACTTTTATTTTCAGAATAGTGAGTTTATACCTTGGAAGTTTTTTTTTTTTCTGCCACCAAAAAAAAAATAATGCAATTGAAGCTTTTTATATCACAATTCAGACATTTTCCCTCGCATTTACAAGTTTATATCTCCTAATTCAGAATATTAATCTCAGAATTACGAGGTATAAACTCTGAATTGTAAGATTTGTGAAGAAAAAAGACCAAGATAAAAAGTTGGATTTAACTTTTTAGGTTTCTGCATGCTCAGGTTTTGAAATCAACAAGAAAAGATATGCATTTGTTTTCTGCTTTCTATTACAAGTTTATTTTGCATGCACAATGTTAAGATGTCATTTATTATTGGCATTTAGCCTTGCGTTTCCAGATCTGACCCGTAGGCCTCATTCACTCCTGTTGAATAACACACACGTGTGTAGCGTTCAAACAAACAAAGCAGTTCATATTCTCCTGAAATCATTTGTTTTGTGTGCTGTCGATGCTCTCCGCGCATGCAGGGCCGTCTCTGACACACGGCCGGTCTGGTCTCAGTGCTAATACATGCTGCTTTGTCTTTCATCCTCTGTGTGTGTTTTTAAACATGCTGATGCAGCATCTCCGCGGAGGATATGAGGATCACATCTGTTGGACCGGCTCATCATCCTTCAAGCGGAAACGCTAAAGCCTAATCCAGCACATAATAGAGGCGCGCGCGCACACACGTGCTGACTGGCAGCGCACGGCCGCGTGGCGTTTTCTGGAGCGGCTCCGGCAGGCTTTTACAGAAATGAGATTAGGAGAGCACGCTACAGCAGTTACGGAGAGATCTGTCATCGTTTTATCTGAGCATACACTGGAGCACAATCACATTACCTTATGAATTATGCAAATTGTCAGTGGCCTAATTGAGATGTGTTAATCATATTAAGAAGCTTAATAGCTGGAATTTAACTGTGATGCTATTTGGTAATTAAGCACGACGGCGAGTTTGGGGTGCCGTTGATTGAGCTGCTTGTGGAAGATGACGTTGGAGTGTTTGTACATCTGTCTGTACAGGCATTAGAGAAATTATACCTTGATTATTATTGATTTATTTGCATGTAACTGATTCACGGAAATGAATCCGATTTACCAACTCTGATGCTGTTTCATACTGACGTTAAAATGAGACACTATTAAAACATCTTTTAACATTATCATAGGTATACGTTGCAAAACTTGTCTAATGATGGTGTCTTTAGGAAATAAATGCGTGATAAGTTAAAAATTGTCTTGCAAGTGTTTGTGTAATTGGAAGTTGAGTATTTTTGAGTAGAAATACTAGACTAAATTATTTTCATTTGGTTCTATTTGAAATCTCTGCATCTTTAAAAGAGCTGAAAGCATTGTTTGAAGAACTGTAATGAAACCGAAATCATGAAATTCATTCCTAATAACATTAAAAATCCACTTTTTAAAAAACATTAATGTTTATTTAAAAAAGAACTGATCAGAATTCAAATGTTTGATTTCAATTGATTAAAAGAGACAGTGAAGATGTATAATGTTACAAAAGATTTCAATTTCAAATAAACGCGGTTATGTTGAACTTTCAATTCATCAAAGAAAACAAAAAAATAAAAAATGTACTAATATTTGACATTTTTATTGTATTTTTGATCAAATAAATGCAGCCTTGGTGAGCAGAATACACTTTTTTAATTTTATTTGAAACTAATCTTAAAGACCCTCTAAATGCAAATTCATATTCTGTTACCGTCAATATGATTGATCAGCAGTTACAGGCCTGATTCCTAATATCTGATATATTGTCCAGCCCTAGTGATTCTGTGCCTTACAGAGACACAGCCGTTATAAGATGGCAGATTCACCAGGGTAATAAAAGCTCCTAAACTGCCTCCGAATCAGTTCTTTTGTCAATAGATTGTATCGTGTGCTCACACAGATATGAATATGGCGCTCAGTGCATTAGGCAGAGATGCTGTGGCGATGCTATCTGGCCGTTTGCTCGTTGTAACGCTAGTAGGTGGAGACACGCTCGGCCCTCGTTACTGCCAGCTTTCTTGATATGTTACGACTGTAATCAAATCTGAAAATGTTCTAATGCGCATTAAAGTGAACGTGAAGTGCTTCTCATGAGCGCCGTTGCCATACCAACCCCGGAGGAGTCGTCTGTCTTTAATGCGCGGTTGGGATCTGGTTTCCTCGCCGTCACCGGCTCACAGAGACTAGAGGACTCTCTCCACGTACTGGAAATGACACAAATTAATATACACTGCTTAAACTAGAGCAAGATGAATGGATGCCTTTCGCTGCAGTTTAGTCCCACTGTCAGTTGCCGGGTGTTCCTTGGACAAAATCAACACTAATCAGCATTTATCCCACTTTTGCCCTGGGCTCTCAGGATGCAGGGATCCGAACCCCCCCGCCACGTGTTCATACATCATCTGCACCGCTCTCCAGCACGTCGCATCAGAGACATGATAGATTTATATTTTTATATGCTTCTGATTAACTAAGGTTGCATTTATTTGATCAAAAAATACAGTACATTTCTGAAATATTTTTACATTTTAAAATGTGAATATATGTTCAAATGAAATGTATTTCTGTGATTAAAGCTGTATTTTCAGCATCAATACTCCAGTCTTCAGCGTCACATGATCTTCAGAAATCATTATAATATGCTGATTAGCTGCTCAAGAAATATTTCTGATTATTATCAATAACAATGCTGGAAACTATTTTTGAGAAAACCATGATAGTCAAACGATTAATCGCGATTAATCGCATCCAAAATAAAGGTGTTTGTTTACATAATATATGTGTGTGTACTGTGTATATTTATTATGTGTATAATAATAAATAAATACACATACATGCATGTATATATTTCAGATAAATTGTTATACTTATATATTAAATGTATTTACTGTATTTCTGATTAAATAAATGCAGCCTGGGTTCTTTTAAAAACAGTACAAAATCTTACCGACCCCAAACTTTTGAAAAGTAGTGTGTAGTATATAATGTGGTTGACCTCACGTATTGACTCCTTGGTTTGTTGGAAGTCTAGCAAACCATCATGACTCATATTTTGTTGCCAGGTTGAACGGATGTGTATGATTCAGTGGTGATGTTATAAATCAATACAGAAATGATTGTTCGTGTGTGCTTCCCCTCAGAGACTGGAGAAACGCCACATCTCGCTCTCTCTCCTCCTGTATGAATAGCCTGGCTATGCAAATCGCTCATAATTAGACATGCTAATATATGGCAGTAATTGTGTCGTTATGTCTGCCAGTCTTTCCATTGTGCCCAGCAAAAAATGTGTCTTTAAAATACCGCTTTCTACAGTTCTCTGTCATTCCCGTAGACACGTCTCATAAAAACCATCAATAATTGCCTCGTTTATGTAAATGTCATAATTTTTTTTAGATTTTTAGACAGTGAAATGTGATATTATGAAGTAATACTTGTTCTTTTTTGATGGTTTGCACATCTATGGACACTTGCACCAATTAGCACGTTACTCTCATGTGTCTCTTTCAGCATCTTAAAATAGTCCTCTCGACACAGAGCTCGTGGCACGGACATGTTTTTTTAAGGAAGCATGTGGAGCCCCCTGAAAGGAAACAAATGTTTGGGAGAAGCAGAGAGCGGTGGTTTTGGCCGCTTTCCCAGCACAGACGCAAGAGCCATCGCGGGCTCCGGAAGACTGAAGTTCCTCCTGCAACACGCAAGAACCGTCTGCAGCGTTTCCAGCAGAACCGCATGCGTGAAGTCCACACTCACGATGAGCTGTTTTCTTCCACTTCTGCTGTAAAGTGCTTTAGAGTTATGCTCCGTTAAATCCAAGTGGTTTCTGGAAGAAGGCGTCATCTTTTTCTAGCTAGATCAGCACTTGTGCTCGCCATGCTGTGTGCTGTCAGGGATGTGGAAGATGAAACAGGTGCTTGTCATTCGAGTGGTCAGCTAAGGACATGTGTCTCATGAAACGACAGCGCTTGATCAGCAGTTGTACGATGTGTCTTTTTCCCTTCTAAAAGCTCTTTCGGAATGCTTTTTAGGGTACAGGATGTGCTAGAGTTTTCTTTTAAGAGTCGGTTTAGTTGTTGTGTGCCGAGTATTTTCTCCTTCTTTCTTTCTTTGGCATTTTCTGACTGGTGGCCCAGAACCCAGTCGTGAGTCATGAGATGAGCGCTAGCAGACACGCTGCTCTTCTCTGCTCCGTCATGCTTCATTTCCCGCATCCAACACGCCAAGTTCAGCTCAAACACAACCCCGCTTTATGACTGATTTCACTCGCCTAATGTAAATTCAAGCCAGACAAACGTGTAGAAGTTCCCACTCTGAAGGTGCATTCACACTAGAGTCCGTTTTTGACTTCAGTTCGATTAGTCGGTGTGAATGTTTTTGTGAATGTGCATCAGTGAACCGCATCTTATAGACCCTTATGGTGTTATTTCTAGAATGATCCTAAATGTAAACGTACGTCAGTTTCCAAATTATTCCTATGAATGCTTCATAAAACGTCCATATGCACCAGGGTTATTTTAGTATCATTGACATACTATTGTAGTTTTAATTTAATATTTTGAATTAGATTTGATGAATGATATTTTTATATTTAGTTTTCACTTTCATTTTAGTCAAAGTTTTATTAATTATTTTGTAATTTTTATTTGTTTTTTTATTTCTATGTATAGTTTTATAAATGTTAATTTAGCTTTATTTTATTACTTCAAGTTAAACTAAATGTAAATTAGAAATGCTGCCTTGGCAACTGGCTGAAACATTTATATGTATATATTTTATAATTATAAAATGTTGTATTTTTTATAGTTAAATACATATATTTGTCTTTTATTTCAGTCAACATGTATTTTGTTTCAAGTAACTTTTTTTATTTTTTATTTTTTTATTAATAATAATACCCCTAGTAAGCACATAAATATTCCTCAATGCATCCATCTTCATAAATCACAGTTCATATTAATAGTTAATTCATGGTTTCTTTTCAGAAAATCATTAATTCAGTTAATTAATTAAGGTTAATTCACAAAACACTCTGATTTAATAAATTATATAATAAATTATTATAAAATGATATAAATGCATGTTGTGATTGCTTATTTATGTATATTTTTTCAAAAATTATATATATATATTATTGTTTTACTGGTATAGGAGCACAAAAAGTTTGTACGTATGCTCTTCAGTTGGCATATTTTCATGTCAATTTCTGCATTTATAAATCTCAATTTCTTCCTCAATTTTGATGTAATGGAATTTAGGATCTAATCATATGAGGACTTTACAGATAAGTCCCAGAATTATAGTTTGATTGACAGTTGGTGCGAAAGCAATCCAGACTAACTTGCAGCGGTGAGATGCCATTGATGACGTGTAACACGTATGGGTTCATTTCCAGTTTTGATAAATTTAGTTGAATTTGGTTTTGAATTTTAATTGAGTTTGGTGGTCAATATACAGGATCTGCTGTCTGAGACGGAAACAATCAAACCAACTCTAGAAATGAAAGTTGCAGTAACCTACAACACATGCTGTTGCTCATCTACAGGATTCTCAGCAGAGCAGCTGCATTCGTAGGAGTATCATACAGTGCTCTTAATGAGAAAGCCAGTCAGCATTGTCATTATCTGCTCATGCTCTGACTGAATTCATCAGACCGCTGATGGGTTTTCTCCGGTTTACTTCTTGTGGTGTAGATCACCTCCAACTTCATCTCCTGCAAGATAAAGGCTGGAGGTTAACGCAACCTTGATAAAACGCTCATCTCATGCTCTCCATCCATCTTCCACCATCACGGAGTATGAAAATGAAGCTGTCGAGAGCGACGCAATACGGAGCAGTTAAATGGGCCATTTCAGATGTTTTGTGTAGCACACCGACTACGAAATCTCCCCCGCCGCGCCTGTGCAGTCCATTTTCTGCCACTCTCAGTCACCTCTTATCTCCTTTCCTCTCGTTACCCATCTCTCCTCTGCTCCAAACCCACCTCACCTCGTTTTCCCCTCTCTTCTTTTTTATTCACAACCCATTTGTGTTGCCAGCCAGCAACACAGATTAGGAATATACAGCCTGGTGTCAAAACGAGCGCTCATAAAATATTAACAGCGTGTAGGAAATTTTACATGGTAACATTCTTTTTCATTTTCAGGTCTGTCAGCACAAGCTGTGGTGCAGCTATTTGTGCGCTCGCATTTATTTTAATGCTGCTTATTTGGAGCCATTTTCCCACGCCATCTTTTTTATGTCTTCTAAGAGTCAAAGGTAGAGCATTTTAAAGGCCTCCATTAATTCAATTTTTTTGTCAGCAATTTCAACACTGGTGGACTGAATGTCTTGTTTAGCTAGACTTTATGCCAATTGTCAATAGCCTCTTTGCAGTTTATTGCCTCTTTTGAGGTTTGTTACTGCCGCAGTAAAATGCAAAAACGCACATTAGGCATGCACAGTGAGAGAGGATGCTTGCAATGCATTGGCCTGGCAACAATTTTTTCCTCATAAGCCCTCTTTGTAGCAGTTTGGGAACTTGTAAACAGGACTCTGTTTGCTGGTGGGTATAAAGCTGTGCACCTTGGTTCATGGCAATTAGCCAAAGCCAACCAATGAGATTGGAGCTTTGTCATAATGAGAAATATCTATTTTTGCACACAGTAGGCATGAGACGATCTGTGAACAGGCTGTGCACAATGCTCTTTTGCTTTTTCCCTACAAAACTCCCATTGTGATTGTATAAATGTGGTGTATATACATGTCTCAATCACTACAGATGTTGTGGGATGATCACACAGTTATGAATGCAGGCCAAACCAAGTCGTTCCAATTTTTTTTTAACTTTTTTTCTTCACAAAAAGGTTGTGCTTTGTGCAATTAGCTTTTTTTCATCCTAGTACAATGCATGTTCATAATGACCATGCAATCTCATTAAAATGAATCTCTATGACTATATAATCTATTCCAGGTGTCCTGAGGTCATTAACTTTGTGTAATTATCATTTTGCTCTGATAATCTTCTTTCTGGGGAACTGTTGCGACCACATCATTGGATCAGTAAGTTACTCATGAAGCAGATAAGTGAATGAATCATTTAGACTGAATTTGTGAACTGCATCAACTTTTACATTGAAAAGATTTGGCTTCGAAGAATGATTCGTTCACAGATCGGACATGTTAGTTCTTGTGTCAAGGGCACTTATAGAGTTTAGTCTGTTTTTCTTGTTTGACTTGGAATATTTTTGGTTTGGCATCCATTTTTGACAGTTGAATGAATTTAATGAATGATGCATATATATACAGCTTTATTGTGCATTGCAGTACACCCAAAGCACTTTACAATCATGGGGGGGGGGGGGTCTCTCCTCAACCACCACCAGTGTGCAACATCCATTTGGATGTTGCGACGGCTGCCACAGGACAACAGCGCCAGTGCACTCACCACACACCAGCTACAGGTGGAGAGGAGAGAGAGTCATAGAGTCAATCAAGTGTATGCGCTCACCACACACCAGCTACAGGTGGAGAGGAGAGAGAGTCATTGAGCCAATCAAGTGTATGCGCTCACCACACACCAGCTACAGGTGGAGAGGAGAGAGAGTCATAGAGACAATCAAGTGTATGCGCTCACCACACACCAGCTACAGGTGGAGAGGAGAGAGAGACATAGAGCCAATCAAGTGTATGCGCTCACCACACACCAGCTACAGGTGGAGAGGAGAGAGAGTCATTGAGCCAATCAAGTGTATGCGCTCACCACACACCAGCTACAGGTGGAGAGAAGAGAGAGTCATAGAGACAATCAAGTGTATGCGCTCACCACACACCAGCTACAGGTGGAGAGAAGAGAGAGTCATAGAGACAATCAAGTGTATGCGCTCACCACACACCAGCTACAGGTGGAGAGGAGAGAGAGACAATCAAGTGTATGCTCTCACCACACACCAGCTACAGGTGGAGAGAAGAGAGAGTCATAGAGACAATCAAGTGTATGCTCTCACCACACACCAGCTACAGGTGGAGAGAAGAGAGAGTCATAGAGACAATCAAGTGTATGCGCTCACCACACACCAGCTACAGGTGGAGAGGAGAGAGAGTCATAGAGCCAATCAAGTGTATGCGCTCACCACACACCAGCTACAGGTGGAGAGAAGAGAGAGTCATAGAGACAATCAAGTGTATGCGCTCACCACACACCAGCTACAGGTGGAGAGGAGAGAGAGTCATAGAGACAATCAAGTGTATGCTCTCACCACACACCAGCTACAGGTGGAGAGGAGAGAGAGTCATAGAGCCAATCAAGTGTATGCGCTCACCACACACCAGCTACAGGTGGAGAGAAGAGAGAGTCATAGAGACAATCAAGTGTATGCGCTCACCACACACCAGCTACAGGTGGAGAGGAGAGAGAGTCATAGAGACAATCAAGTGTATGCGCTCACCACACACCAGCTACAGGTGGAGAGAAGAGAGAGTCATAGAGACAATCAAGTGTATGCGCTCACCACACACCAGCTACAGGTGGAGAGGAGAGAGAGTCATAGAGACAATCAAGTGTATGCGCTCACCACACACCAGCTACAGGTGGAGAGGAGAGAGAGTCATAGAGACAATCAAGTGTATGCTCTCACCACACACCAGCTACAGGTGGAGAGAAGAGAGAGTCATAGAGACAATCAAGTGTATGCTCTCACCACACACCAGCTACAGGTGGAGAGAAGAGAGAGTCATAGAGACAATCAAGTGTATGCTCTCACCACACACCAGCTACAGGTGGAGAGAAGAGAGAGTCATAGAGACAATCAAGTGTATGCTCTCACCACACACCAGCTACAGGTGGAGAGGAGAGAGAGTCATAGAGCCAATCAAGTGTATGCGCTCACCACACACCAGCTACAGGTGGAGAGAAGAGAGAGTCATAGAGACAATCAAGTGTATGCGCTCACCACACACCAGCTACAGGTGGAGAGGAGAGAGAGTCATAGAGACAATCAAGTGGATGGACACTTGAAAGCTCTAGTTCTTGTTCATGCATTGAAAATAATATCATTTTGATTTTACATTTTTTTATAATTAAAAATATGTATTCATATTCATATACAGTGCCAGTTATCAGCATATTAGAACATTTCTGAAGGATTGTGTGATACTGAAGACTGGAATAATGATGCTGAAAATGCAGGGTTGATCACAAGAATAAATTACATTTTAAAACACATTAATATCGAAAACTGTTATTTTAAACAGGAAACATATTTAACTGTTTTGCTATATATTTAATCAAACAAATGCAGCCTTGGTGAGCAAAATACTTAAAAAAAAAAAAAAACACATGAAATAGACTTTAAAGATTCCAGACTTTTGGCTGATAGTTAATAATGATCACATTTATTTCAAATCTGATATTTAAAATCATATGTAAAAGGTCTACTTTTGTGTATGATGGAAGAAAGTCATATAAATTTGGAATGATATGAGAGTGAATTAACGATGACAGCGAATTCAAATTTTTGGGTGAACTATGACATGCATAGCATCTAAATCATGACTTATTTAACACGTCAGTCTGGTCTGATTTATCTTCTGGATCTCAGATGATGGATTCAGCGTCTCTTTATCTACATGCTTCATGACACCTCTCTGAGTACGCCTGTCCAGGTGGGCGGGGATGAACCCTGAACCTGCCTTTTCATGGGATGCCGCCAATAAAAACGAGATGTCAATCATCCTGCGCTGCTGTGGTGTGTTGGAGCCTGTCCAGCTGTCCTTCAGTCCCTCAAACCTTCACTCAGCATCCCACCATCCACCGGCGACAGAATCTCAATGATGTTCTTAAGAAGTCACATTCCCTTTGATAGGACGTGAATTACGGCCGTCCTTAAGTAGGTGTTGAGAAGCGCCGTGCTGACGGTACTTTTATTAATCAGCTCTGACACATTTCATTGTTATTCTTGTCCACTGACATGTCTCATTGTTTTGATTGGACCTCCGCTGCCAGATTTGCAACAGACGGGTGAAACCGAAAGAGCATCAAGTGGAAAAAGCCTCTCTGAATGTCTGTGATCTCTGGCCAGAAACATGAAGAGAAGAAGGTCTAATTGGAGCTAAACCTGCACATTCGTTTTGTGCTGGATAGCAAGTATAAGAACAAAAATAGCCTAGGTGAGGATACAATTGTGCAATATATAACATTTTTACATTCGTGCATGGATATTTGGCATTTTAAGAATTTGATCACCTTTATAAGATAAGATTAATTGATTGTGAGGTTCTATAGACATCACAATGATGTTGTTTAGTTTGAGACTAAAGATTTAAATGCTTTGATAGCAAGACTTGTAGCACAGCTGGACCAGTTGATGATTTAAAACATGTTTATAGAGGAAAAACTGATTTATATTCACATTTTTGATGCAAATTTTGGCGTATAGCGTAGAAATTGTTTGGAATTTGTAATTGCGACATGCTGTTAATTTAAGTGATTTCAGTCTTCTTGGTATTTCTCAGCATAGACGAGAACATTAGCTGAGTAATTGATGCTTTATTTAGCATATCATTTTTTTGCTGCCACAGAGAATATGGGAAAAGTAGTTTTGTTGCACATTTGTGTGTTTAAAAACATACATTTATAATTAAAACGTACTCTGATCAATATTAGCCTTTCACCTTTTAATTGACGCCCCCAACACGGAAAGTTGTTTCTGATTGGCTAAAAATGATGGGCCAGCTTGTGTGATTGGTGTACATAAACACTTTGCAGTATGTATCGCATAATGATCGTGACACTTTGGACTGTGTTATTTGATCAATTCAAACATGTAATCATTAGCTGCTTCCATGCAATACATTTGTTAAATTACAGTAAAACTGCTGTAAATCCATCATATCTGCTGTTCACACAACCAACGGCTTTCCAAGTTTTACCGTTTTATTCATCTTCCTGGATGATCTGTCTAATTAGTCTACAGTTTTCCTACTTCTGAGGGATCAGGGTTATTATAGTTAACGTGAATTAAAAAAACATAATTTAGTTTTTGCTTGAAATAAACTGGTAAAAACCATTTAAAATAGAAATAAATCGTACCAAAAAACTATATAGAAATATTTAAAAACACAAAAACTATAAAAAAAAATGACAAATATTTCAAATACAATTTTCTAATAAAACAATAGAAAAATAATGAATTATAATAATTAATAAAAAAACAGTAAAAATCACTGATTCTTAAATAAAACACAGAACACGCTTATGCTTTTAAAGAGACGTCACAAAATAATATCCAATAGCAGCGCTGATTAATAGAAGAAAGTTCTTTAGACGCATTATAAAAGTGCGACACTCATGAGCGAGATGCAGAAAAAGCAAAGATACATCTGTCAAAGATGTCCATCTAGCTCATGTTTACTCAGAATAAACGATTCAGTGGAACACACCAATTATTTGCTGTTTGCACATGATCTGTAAACAGGAATTTACCAGTCATTTTCCAGAAAGCACTGTAAGAGTAAAAGTCCCCGTTACCTTGACTTTCATAATTAGCGTATTCCAGTTTCGATCTTTCACTTGGTCTTCTTGAATGCAAAACACTCTTAAGATGTCATATTGGAGTGTTTATTCTGATCTGCTGAACCGGTCGAGTTAATGAACGCAATCGTCTTCTCCCCAAACACACTGGTTGCGGTGCTAATGATGCAGCACAGCTCAGGTAGCTGTCAGGCCGCTGTGATTAATTAAATACAAAACTAGGCCAATTTGTCACTTTCTGTGGTGTGGTCGGATAAAGAGATTCGTGCTGCCGTCTCTTCACTCTTCCATACGTTACTCCTTCGATGTACAGGCGTGAGATTCTTCACGATGTCTTAATTGCTGCATTGGAAGGGCTCGGCGAATGTGAAATTCCTTTTAAAACACGTCGAGTCGTCGAAGCAGCCAAGCCAAACACGCGCTCAATTGCCTGACCTACACCTAGAGGTGACTTTTTGCCTAATAAATCAAGAGCCGACGTTTGATTTATTAGGAATGTGAAAGACGGTTGGAGATATTCTGTTGGGGATTTGTTTGATCTCGTGTAGTCGCTCTCTGACTCTCTGTTATATCTGTCAGCATGCAAACGGCCCACGTCATCTCGACGAAGAAAGACCGGTGTCTACTGTACACATCCGTCAAGGCCGTTTTAGCACAGATGACTGTCAAGACGGTTCCTGAGCATGAGAGGTTGTCTCTGTGACCCTCACTAGGTGTGTCAGACAGATCGAGGGTTTGAGGGGTGTTGTGTTGTTGACGCAGCAGAGACGATCTGCTTCCATCCAACGTCTTGACGGGAAAAGCAGAGGAGAAATTCCAGGACAGACCCAAACGAAACGTACAAAAGTGAATTTCTGCAGAATCTGAGCAACTCTATACTTTATAGCGTGTTCATTTATGAAATATTTTTGATGGGAAAATACAGTAGTCAACATTTGAAGTGGATCAAAAGAGTTCATCAAAGTTGTTCTAAGAATGCATTTTGCTTTTAGGTTTTAGGACAACTTTATGAAAGGTTTTGATCCACTTCAAATGTTGACTGGTGTATATTATTAATATCACAAATGGAGAAATGGAAAAACCAATTATACAATGCATTATTATATGCTTATTTACGAAATATTTTTAGCTTGAAAAAACACTTTTTTATACTGCACAGTTATACAGTATGTATATATTTTGTAGAATCAAAAATTTTTGGAATAATTTAAGTGAAAAAAACAACTTATTTTACGATTTTGCTAAATTTGTATACTGTGCAGTTTTTTCAGTATTAAATAATATGTATTTTTAATATAAAAAATGTCTGGGATAAATTTAATGGAAACAATAAATATACTTGATTATACTCTTTTGATACGTTGCGATGAAATGGAAGTTGTTTTAGGCAGTATTGTGTTGTATGCTTGTATTTTATTATTGTAAAAATCAGAAAAGCGTAGGTTATGGACTCGGTTCAGTCCATTTGTTGTTGATTCGTTTTTAAAGTGTGCTCAAAAAAGACCACATGATTGGAGAAGTCTGGTAAACATGGCCAGAGAGATGTCTGTCTTTTCACCAGAAGATCTGCTGTTGTTATTCTGAGTAAACATTACGAGGTCAAAAAGAGCAGCATGCACAGACGAGTCTTTCACAAAACGATCTATGACATGCGTTTACCAAAATAGATTTTCATTTAATGCCCGCTTTAACATGAGCTGTATCGCAGTGAATAAACAAAATCACAGACGCTCCTGTTTTTTCCAAGTGAAACACTTTTTACCATCGCCTCTGAAATACAGAAATACAACTTTTTTGAATTGATTTCTTCGTGCATGCAAACAGAAGAGAAACGTCTAACAGAAGTGTAACTTGTCACTTTCTGGGCATTTGGGGTCTTGACTCTCCCGCTGTTCAGACTGGCAGAATCTGACACGCTTCCTCGCTGAGGTGACACGAGCCGGCGGGAGCCAAATGACTAATGCAGAGCCGCGTGGAGATCTCAGCGCAGCCAACACACACATTTCCATTTCCTGCTTGCACGCTCTTTCCCTGGCATTTCACTTGATCTGTAGTGAAGCTGACAGAGATGGCTGTGTGGTTAATATATTCCACTGCTTTCACCTTCATTATTTAATTGCAGGTGTGAATGTAGATGTTGTTGCTGTCAGTGATGGATTTTTCTTGTCTTAAATGTGGTGTCACTCAGGGTTGAGCAGTATTACCATAATCTTACACCATGTCATGATTAGATTTTATCTCACAGTCATGGTTTATATCACAAACGAGTTGAATGATGAATGAATAATCAATTAAATTTAAAACATTAATATATAATCACTGGGAAAGTACATATTTTGCTATGTGTGTGTGTGTGTGTGTGTGTGTGTGTGTGTGTGTGTGTGTGTGTGTGTGTGTGTGTGTGTGTGTGTGCGTGTGTGTGTGTGTGTATATTATGTATTATTGTTTGGCAAAATATGTACTTTTTCACTGATTAATGTTGTAACTTTATTGAATATTTTTGCCTTTTACAATGTATACAATAGTATAACTGATATACTATTATAGTTTTTGTTAATACTGTATTTAATATCAGTTATAATATGTATACAGTATATTATTTTATATTTTCTGTTCACTTTTTGAATGAATGATGCATTTATATAGAGTTTTATTGTGTATTGTTGTACACCCAAAGCGCTTTACAATCATGTGGGGGGTCTCTTTAGTTTCAGTTTTAGTAATTTAGTTTTTGTTAGTTTTATTAATCTTTTGGTAATATTTTAGAGTAAGGTTTCATTTATTAACATTAGTCAACTATATTAGTTAACTCAATTCAAGATGATTTGTATAGCGCTTTTCACGATACAATCGTTGCAAAGCAGCTTTACAGGAAATCAAGTTTCTACAATAGATTTATATATTGTAGAAATGTAATATATTTATTTTATGGTTAAATCTGGTAATTCTGTATGTTGTCTGAGAGTTGCATCATCTCTTCTCTGGTGTTTGGTCATATCAGATCATTTAAGGGTATTTACTTATACAGCGTTTATTAATCTTAGTTAATTCTAAGTTCAACATTTACATGTACGTTATTAAAATCAAAAGCTGTATCTGTTAATGTTAGTCAATGCACTGCGATCTAACATGAACATTTTATTAACTAACGTTAACAGGTTAATAAAAGCAGTATAACATAATAACATTGTTAGTTTATACTAGTTAACAAATGAGACCTCTCTATTAAGTGTTACCATCTTTTAACTAAGTCTAGTTTTATTTGTTTTTATTTATTAATTTTAGTTTATTTTAGTACTTTAAGTAAATTCCAGTTAAACCAAATGAAAATGTTTGCTTTGTTAACTAGCTGAAATAAAACGAATTTCCATTTTTATATATATATTTTTTT
The DNA here is from genome assembly GCA_027474115.1 of Schizopygopsis malacanthus. Lineage (NCBI taxonomy): Eukaryota > Metazoa > Chordata > Actinopteri > Cypriniformes > Cyprinidae > Schizopygopsis > Schizopygopsis malacanthus. The sequence goes on along the minus strand of CM049877.1, from coordinate 32,851,884 downwards.
CAGTTAATGTTTATTTAGTTTCAGGAAGAAAAAAAAACGTTTTGAAATTATAATATTTTTTTTTTTTTAATGGTTTAATTTTTAGTAAAAGTTAATAACCCTGGTGTTTTATTATATACACTTGCATTGTTTGGATTGCACTGTGGTAAAATCGCTATAATGTGAATTCTGTTTGGATGAGCCACATTCATTTCTCGACAGCTGCTTCTTTCTGGACTTGTTGTATGTCACACATCTCTGCATTTTCTCATTTCTGCGTGTTTATCCGTCAGTCTGTCATGTAAATAGCCAAAAGTTGTCCGGCCCACTGAGAGCCGTGCAAACACTAGTTTATAACCGCTACAGCAAGTCGTGCCGCCCATCCCTCCTTTCCATCCGCAGCTCTTCTTGCTTTCATCAGGCCGTAATAACATGCGGCTCAGAATCACGCCGAGGGTCCCGGAGGCGTCTGGTGTGATCTTTCGGGGGCTGGAGGTCTTCAGACCCGGCCGGTGCTCGCCGTCCCTTTAGCCTGAAGCTTCAGTGCTGACAGCGCTCATGTTTATTTCATCCTGTGTCTGGGCTGTCTCGTTTTTCTCCAGCCTCCGATGTCATTAACGCCGGGAGAGAGGACCCTGCAGTGGCGCGGCTAATGAATTCCACTGCGGCTCCTCTCTCCTCACCTCGTTACCCCGGCTCAGGGTGTCAAATTAAAACCGCCGGAGAAAAGAGCGCGTGTGTGTGTGTGGGTGGGTGGGCGAGCAGTCATTGTGGCTTCAACATTGTGGCCAATAATCAACAGCGTGTGGCTGCTAGGCTGGAAATTGTGGTGGTGATCGAGGAATGAGTCGTATAGTGGGCTGAAGATGATGCTTGTGGCACAGAATTAATGAGTTCCTGGCTGAGACGGATTTAGAGACGCTTACTGAGGGAATCACATTGAGATCATGTGAATGTGTGCTGTGCTGGATTAGCTGATCCTGGCTGCGTCTCATTCCGCTCTCGTCCCCTAGATAGGGTGTTGCGTCAACTACTGTATGGACATATTTGACACTGGAAAGTTTTAGAAATTAAACCGCTTTCTCAAACTCACAATTTTTTTTAATTGGACCACTAGCAGCGTCTCAAATCACCTTTCATTCTGTGAAGGAAACTATATTTGCAGGAAGATTTAATATTATATATTAACATATATAATGACTTTTTTCTAAATAAAACAAAGATTACTGGAGTCTATTTTACAAGAAAATACTATTTTAGTCTTCCTACTTTAAAAAAATTATGTTTAATTAAATGTATTAATTGCCAATTCTGTGTTATTATTAGTGAACTTAACTAGTGAAAGTTAAATACTTAATGTATTTAGTGTAGTTTCAGTTTCATTTATGCTTGGCATTAACGATAAACGTTATTTATAATGAATGACACTCAAATATATATTTTGTTATAGATGTTTATGTTTTTCATTTCTGTTGTGTTTTGAATACCATTACATTTAAATGATTTGTTATGGAGCAAGGGGAAATAAAGACATATTTATGGTGTATTTTGCTTCATTTATAGGCATTTTACATTAGTTCTGAGTGTAATGATAAAATGTGACTTATCTGGGGTTTTTCCCCTCAACAACAGAATTCACGATTTCATTTCGAGAAAAATGTTGTAAATAAAAATGACAAATTCTTTGTCTTGCTATTGTTGTGTCAGAAAAAACATAATTGTTACATGAATTCTCGTGTGGTTGCTTTTGAGCCAAAGAGCAGATTGAGACACATTCACAATAAAATTAGCTTCTCAGATTAATCAAGTCAAAAGCAATGTATTTAAAGATCACGTTCTGGATTAAAAGATTTTCAGTGCTCATCATAACATGAGAGATTGTGATTTAGGTCGTCTGTTTTTGATGGAATAGTTAGCGTTTAGCGTGGCCTGCTAAGTGTGCTGATTTAGCTGTCATGAAGGAAGCGTGACGGATGTGGACGTGTTATTGAGTTGTTCGGTGATGAAGGCTCCTTTCCCATCTATTAGACATTTCAATTCTGCTTTCTCTGCTGAAATAAACCGCTTAAGGTGGTTTTCTGGTTTAGATGGTCAAACGTTTGCTGACAAACGCCCAAAACCACGATAAAACCATCAAGCCAGACCCGCAAACCATCTTTAGCTAGTTCAAGATGTCCAGAAGAACAAGCAGTGCTTTCCATTTCCTCACAATCACAGGACATTCTGTGAGGAGAGAGCTTAATATAACATCTGGTTTCAGTGTTTTGATGCAGGTCGATGTGTGTGTGTGTGTGTGTGTGTGTGTGTGTGTGTGTGTGTGCGTGTGTGTGTGTGTGTGTGCGTCTGTGTGCGTCTGTGTGTGTGTGTGCGTGTGTGTGCGTCTGTGTGTGTGTGTGTGTGTGTGTGTGTGTGTGTGTGTGTGTGTGTGTGTGTGTGTGTGTGTGTGTGAGTGCGTGTGTGTGTGTGTGCGTGTGTGTGTGTGTGTGTGTGAGTGCGTGTGTGTGTGTGCGTGTGTGCGTGTGTGTGCGTCTGTGTGCGTGTGTGTGTGTGTGTGTGTGTGTGCGTCTGCGTGTGTGTGTGCGCGTGTGCGCGTGTGTGCGTGTGTGTGTGTGTGTGTGTGTGTGCGTGTGCGTGCGTGCGTGCGTGTGTTTGTGTGTCTGTAGAAATCAAGCAGAAATGGCCCCTGTATCTCTTTCTCTCGTTCTCTGACAGCACTGGCAGATGGAAAATGGTGTCAATCAATTCATCAGAGCTGTGTGTCTCCTTTGGGAGTGTGTGCGTGTGTGTGTGTGTGTGTGTGTGTGTGTGTGTGTGTGTGTGTGTGTGTGTGTTCAGGGACGTTGTGGGCGGAGCTTAGAGGTCTAAAGAGATTCCTGACTCTGGTTATATTCTGCACACAATCCTTACTACATGCTGCATACAGAGCAGAATACTGTATACTGAATTATTTTCAAAAGTAATATGTGAAGCAGAGAACATTTAAAGTATTTGACATTTAATTCAGTGATTTAAGTTCTACTTTCAGACGTTGAACAATCATTTTATCACTTTTTGTGCATTATGTTTCATCACTGCACATAGCCTGCATAGAGGATATGTTTTAATTTCCTTTCAAATGAATCAGTGTTTGGAGGTCAGCATTGGGCAGGATGTGGAAAAATGTATCGTAAATAATGTATTATATCATATTAATGATTTTAAATAAAAAATGTATTATTATTTTTAATTAAAATTATGAATGTTTTAATAATCAATTAATCATAGATATAAGATACTTGAGAAACATTTCCTATTATTATCAGTGTTGATAATATTTAACATGACCGAAAAGTCAAAAGAACAGTCAAATTAAATGTTTTATTTTAAATTTAAATGTTAACATTATTTATTAATATGTTGAATTAGCTTCTATGTTTATATTTTCAATTTTAATTTGAGGAATTATTTGGGAATTTATTATATAATTCCATTTATATTACTATTTTTCAATTAAAATGATGCTAATTGAACAATTTTACTAATTGATCAATCATAGATTTAAGAAATTCAAGAAACATTTCCGATTATCGATGTTGAAAATGGGTCTGATGCTTTGTATTTTTGTGTAAAAACTTCACCCGGAAAAAAATATTAATAATAGAAGAAAACCACTAATATATATATATGCACACAAATTGCACATTGTTTTATAGACAGAACTATGCAACATAAAACAAAC
>CM049877.1:32818187-32843187 GCA_027474115.1 Schizopygopsis malacanthus | reverse complement strand
GGTCAGTTCTTATAGAGGACATCCCATACTATATGCACTCCTCATATGAAACCATTTTACTGCAGCGTTTCTGAGATATGGGACATTAATACATTTTAAAGAGCTATAAAGACATAATTTCTAATAAGTACACGAAATGAATGGTCAGTTCTTATATGGGACATCCCATACTATATGCACACCTCATATGAAACCATTGTACTGCAGCATTTTTGAGATATGGGACATTAATACATTTTGAGGACTGTAAAGACACCATTTCTAATAAGTACTAGAAATTAATGGTCAGTTCTTATACAGGACACCCCATACTACATGCACACCTCATATGAAACCATATTACTGCAGCGTTTTTGAGAAATGAGACATTATTAAATATAGAGGACTATAAAGACCCCATTTATAATAAGTACAAGAAATGAATGGTCAGTTCTTATACAGGACACCCCATACTATATTCACACCTCATATGAAACCATATTACTGCAGCGTTTTCAAGAAATGAGACATTATTAAATATAGAGGACTATAAAGACACCATTTCTAATAAGTACAAGAAATTAATGGTCAGTTCTTATACAGGACACCCCATACTACATGCACACCTCATATGAAACCATTTTACTGCAGCGTTTCTGAGATATGGGACATTAATACATTTTAAAGAGCTATAAAGACATAATTTCTAATAAGTACACGAAATGAATGGTCAGTTCTTATATGGGACATCCCATACTATATGCACACCTCATATGAAACCATTGTACTGCAGCATTTTTGAGATATGGGACATTAATACATTTTGAGGACTGTAAAGACACCATTTCTAATAAGTACTAGAAATTAATGGTCAGTTCTTATACAGGACACCCCATACTACATGCACACCTCATATGAAACCATATTACTGCAGCGTTTTTGAGAAATGAGACATTATTAAATATAGAGGACTATAAAGACCCCATTTATAATAAGTACAAGAAATGAATGGTCAGTTCTTATACAGGACACCCCATACAATATTCACACCTCATATGAAACCATATTACTGCAGCGTTTTCAAGAAATGAGACATTATTAAATATAGAGGACTATAAAGACACCATTTCTAATAAGTACAAGAAATTAATGGTCAGTTCTTATACAGGACACCCCATACTACATGCACACCTCATATGAAACCATATTACTGCAGCATTTTCAAGAAGTTGGACATTATTCGATTTAGAGGGGTATAAAGACCCCATTTCTAATAAGTACAAGAAATGAATGGTCCGTTCTTATATGGGACGTCCCATACTATATGCACTCCTCATATGAAACCATTTTACTGCAGCGTTTTCGAGATATGGGACTTTATTTGATTTAGAGGGGTATAAAGACCCCATTTCTAATAAGTACAAGAAATGAATGGTCAGTTATTATAGAGGACATCCCATACTATATGCACACCTCATATGAAACCATTTTACTGCAGCATTTTTGAGATATGGGACATTACTACACTTTAGAGAGCTATAAAGACCCCATTTCTAATAAGTACACGAAATGAATGGTCAGTTCTTATACAGGACATCCCATACTATATGCACACCTCATATGAAACCATTTTACTGCAGCATTTTTGAGATATGGGACATTAATAAATTTTGAGGACTATAAAGACCCCATTTTTAATAAGTACAAGAAATGAATGGTCAGTTCTTATATGGGACGTCCCATACTATATGCACTCCTCATATGAAACCATTTTACTGCAGCGTTTTCGAGATATGGGACATTATTTTATTTAGAGGGGTATAAACACCCAGTTTCTAATAAGTACAAGAAATGAATGGTCAGTTCTTATATGGGACGTCCCATACTATATGCACACCTCATATTAAACCCTTTTACTGCAGCGTTTCTGAGATATGGGACATTACTACACTTTAGAGGACTATAAAGACCCCATTTCTAATAAGTACACAAAATTAATGGTCAGTTCTTATATGGGACACCCCATACTATAAGCACACCTCATATGAAACCATATTACTGCAGCGTTTTCAAGAAATGGGACATTATTCGATTTAGAGGGGTATAAAGACACCATTTCTAATAAGTACTAGAAATTAATGGTCAGTTCTTATAGAGGACATCCCATACTATATTCACACCTCATAATAAACAATTTTACTGCAGCATTTTTGAGATATGGGACATTAATACACTTTAAAGAGCTATAAAGACCTAATTTCTAATAAGTACAAGAAATTAATGGTCAGTTCTTATATAGGACATCCCATACTACATGCACACCTCATATGAAACCATTTTACTGCAGCGTTTTCCATAAATGGGACATTATTCGATTTATAGGGGTATTAAGACACCATTTCTAATAAGTACAAGAAATTAATGGTCAGTTCTTATATAGGACATCCCATACTACATGCACACCTCATATGAAACCATTTTACTCATTTACTTTTGGTTTCATATGAGGAGTGCATATAGTATGGGATGTCCTCTATAAGAACTGTCCATTCTTTTCTTGTACTTATTAGAAACTGGGTGTTTATACCCCTCTAAATCAAATAATGTCCCATTTATGGAAAACGCTGCAGTAAAATGGTTTCATATGAGGTGTGCATGTAGTATGGGATGTCCTATATAAGAACTGACCATTCATTTCTAGTACTTATTAGAAATGGTGTCTTTATAGTCCTCAAAATGTATTAATGTCCCATATCTCAAAAATGCTGCAGTAAAATGTTTTCATATGAGGTGTGCATATAGTATGGGATGTCCTATATAAGAACTGACCATTAATTTCTTGTACTTATTAGAAATGGTGTCTTTATACCCCTCTAAATCAAATAATGTCCCATTTATGGAAAACGCTGAAGTAAAATGGTTTCATATGAGGTGTGCATTTAGTATGGGATGTCCCATATAAGAACTGACCATTAATTTCGTGTACTTATTAGAAATTAGGTCTTTATAGCTCTTTAAATTGTATTAATGTCCCATATCTCAAAAATGCTGCAGTAAAATGGTTTCATATGAGGTGTGCATATAGTATGGGACGTCCTATATAAGAACTGACCATTAATTTCGTGTACTTATTAGAAATGGTGTCTTTATAGTCCTCAAAATGTATTAATGTCCCATATCTCAAAAATGCTGCAGTAAAATGGTTTCATATGAGGTGTGCATATAGTATGGGATGTCCTATATAAGAACTGACCATTCACTTCGTGTACTTATTAGGAATTAGGTCTTTATAGCTCTCTAAAGTGTAGTAATGTCCCATATCTCAGAAACGCTGCAGTAATATGGTTTCATATGAGGTGTGCATATAGTATGGGATGTCCTCTATAAGAACTGACCATTAATTTCTAGTACTTATTAGAAATGGTGTCTTTATAGTCCTCTATATTTAATAATGTCTCATTTCTCAAAAACGCTGCAGTAATATGGTTTCATATGAGGTGTGCATATAGTATGGGATGTCCTCTATAAGAACTGACCATTAATTTCTTGTACTTATTAGAAATGTGGTCTTTATAGTCCTCTAAATTTAATAATGTATAATTTCTTGAAAACGCTGCAGTAAAATGGTTTCATATGAGGAGTGCATATAGTATGGGGTGTCCCATATAAGAACTGACCATTCATTTCGTGTACTTATTAGAAATGGGGTCTTTATAGTCCTCTAAATATATTAATGTCCCATATCTCAAAAATGATGCAGTAATATGGTTTCATATGAGGTGTGCATGTAGTATGGGGTGTCCTGTATAAGAACTGACCATTAATTTCTTGTACTTATTATAAATGGGGTCTTTATAGTCCTCAAAATGTATTAATGTCCCATATCTCAAAAACGCTGCAGTAAAATGGTTTCATATGAGGTGTGCATATAGTATGGGGTGTCCTGTATAAGAACTGACCATTAATTTCTTGTACTTATTAGAAATGGTGTCTTTATAGTCCTCTATATTTAATAATGTCTCATTTCTTGAAAACGCTGCAGTAATATGGTTTCATATGAGGAGTGCATATAGTATGGGGTGTCCTGTATAAGAACTGACCATTCATTTCTTGTACTTATTAGAAATGGTGTCTTTATAGTCCTCAAAATGTATTAATGTCCCATATCTCAAAAATGCTGCAGTAAAATGGTTTCATATGAGGTGTGCATATAGTATGGGATGTCCCATATAAGAACTGACCATTCATTTCGTGTACTTATTAGAAATTATGTCTTTATAGCTCTTTAAAATGTATTAATGTCCCATATCTCAGAAACGCTGCAGTAATATGGTTTCATATGAGGTGTGCATGTAGTATGGGGTGTCCTATATAAGAACTGACCATTCATTTTGTGTACTTATTAGAAATGGGGTCTTTATAGTCCTCAAAATTTATTAATGTCCCATATCTCAAAAACGCTGCAGTAATATGGTTTCATATGAAGTGTGCATATAGTATGGGATGTCCTGTATAAGAACTGACCATTAATTTCTTGTACTTATTAGAAATGGTGTCTTTATAGTCCTCTATATTTAATAATGTCTCATTTCTTGAAAACGCTGCAGTAATATGGTTTCATATGAGGTGTGCATGTAGTATGGGATGTCCTGTATAAGAACTGACCTTCCATTTCGTGTACTTATTAGAAATGGTGTCTTTATAGTCCTCTATATTTAATAATGTCTCATTTCTCAAAAACGCTGCAGTAATATGGTTTCATATGAGGTGTGCATGTAGTATGGGGTGTCCTGTATAAGAACTGACCACTAATTTCTTGTACTTATTAGAAATGGGGTCTTTATAGTCCTCTAAATTTAATAATGTCTAATTTCTTGAAAACGCTGCAGTAATATGGTTTCATATGAGGTGTGCATGTAGTATGGGGTGTCCTCTATAAGAACTGACCATTCATTTCGTGTACTTATTAGAAATGGGGTCTTTATAGCTCTCTAAATTTAATAATGTCCCATATCTCAAAAATGCTGCAGTAAAATGGTTTCATATGAGGTGTGCATATAGTATGGGATGTCCTCTATAATAACTGACCATTCATTTCTAGTACTTATTAGAAATGGTGTCTTTATACCCCTCTAAATGTATTAATGTCCCATATCTCAAAAACGCTGCAGTAAAATGGTTTCATATGAGGAGTGCATATAGTATGGGGTGTCCCATATAAGAACTGACCATTCATTTCTTGTACTTATTAGAAATTAAGTCTTTATAGCTCTTTAAAATGTATTAATGTCCCATATCTCTAATATGCTGCAGTAAAATGGTTTCATATGAGGAGTGCATATAGTATGGGGTGTCCCATATAAGAACTGACCATTAATTTCTAGTACTTATTAGAAATGGTGTCTTTATAGTCCTCAAAATGTATTAATGTCCCATATCTCAAAAATGCTGCAGTAAAATGGTTTCATATGAGGTGTGAATATAGTATGGGATGTCCTGTATAAGAACTGACCACTAATTTCTTGTACTTATTAGAAATGGGGTCTTTATAGTCCTCTAAATTTAATAATGTCTAATTTCTTGAAAACGCTGCAGTAATATGGTTTCATATGAGGTGTGCATGTAGTATGGGGTGTCCTATATAAGAACTGACCATTAATTTCGTGTACTTATTAGAAATGGGGTCTTTATAGCTCTCTAAATTTAATAATATCCCATATCTCAAAAATGCTGCAGTAAAATGGTTTCATATGAAGTGTGCATATAGTATGGGATGTCCTCTATAAGAACTGACCATTAATTTCTTGTACTTATTAGAAATGGTGTCTTTATAGTCCTCTATATTTAATAATGTCTCATTTCTTGAAAACGCTGCAGTAATATGGTTTCATATGAGGTGTGCATGTAGTATGGGGTGTCCTGTATAAGAACTGACCACTAATTTCTTGTACTTATTAGAAATGGGGTCTTTATAGTCCTCTAAATTTAATAATGTCTAATTTCTTGAAAACGCTGCAGTAATATGGTTTCATATGAGGTGTGCATGTAGTATGGGGGGTCCTCTATAAGAACTGACCATTCATTTCGTGTACTTATTAGAAATGGGGTCTTTATAGCTCTCTAAATTTAATAATGTCCCATATCTCAAAAATGCTGCAGTAAAATGGTTTCATATGAGGTGTGCATATAGTATGGGATGTCCTCTATAATAACTGACCATTCATTTCTAGTACTTATTAGAAATGGTGTCTTTATACCCCTCTAAATGTATTAATGTCCCATATCTCAAAAACGCTGCAGTAAAATGGTTTCATATGAGGTGTGCATATAGTATGGGATGTCCCATATAAGAACTGACCATTCATTTCTTGTACTTATTAGAAATTAAGTCTTTATAGCTCTTTAAAATGTATTAATGTCCCATATCTCTAAAATGCTGCAGTAAAATGGTTTCATATGAGGAGTGCATATAGTATGGGGTGTCCCATATAAGAACTGACCATTAATTTCTAGTACTTATTAGAAATGGTGTCTTTATAGTCCTCAAAATGTATTAATGTCCCATATCTCAAAAATGCTGCAGTAAAATGGTTTCATATGAGGAGTGCATGTAGTATGGGGTGTCCTGTATAATAACTGTCCATTCTTTTCTAGTACTTATTCGAAATGGTGTCTTTATACCCCTCTAAATGTATTAATGTCCCATATCTCAAAAACGCTGCAGTAAAATGGTTTCATATGAGGTGTGCATGTAGTATGGGATGTCCCATATAAGAATTGACCATTCATTTCTTGTACTTATTAGAAATGGTGTCTTTATAGTCCTCAAAATGTATTAATGTCCCATATCTCAAAAACGCTGCAGTAATATGGTTTCATATGAGGTGTGCATGTAGTATGGGGTGTCCTGTATAAGAACTGACCACTAATTTCTTGTACTTATTAGAAATGGGGTCTTTATAGTCCTCTAAATTTAATAATGTCTAATTTCTTGAAAACGCTGCAGTAATATGGTTTCATATGAGGTGTGCATGTAGTATGGGGTGTCCTCTATAAGAACTGACCATTCATTTCGTGTACTTATTAGAAATGGGGTCTTTATAGCCCTCTAAATTTAATAATATCCCATATCTCAAAAATGCTGCAGTAAAATGGTTTCATATGAAGTGTGCATATAGTATGGGATGTCCTCTATAATAACTGACCATTCATTTCTAGTACTTATTAGAAATGGTGTCTTTATACCCCTCTAAATTTAATAATGTCCCATATCTCAAAAATGCTGCAGTAAAATGGTTTCATATGAGGTGTGCATATAGTATGGGATGTCCTCTATAATAACTGACCATTAATTTCTTGTACTTATTAGAAATTATGTCTTTATAGCTCTTTAAAATGTATTAATGTCCCATATCTCAGAAACGCTGCAGTAATATGGTTTCATATGAGGTGTGCATATAGTATGGGATGTCCTCTATAATAACTGACCATTAATTTCTAGTACTTATTAGAAATGGTGTCTTTATACCCCTCTAAATGTATTAATGTCCCATATCTCAAAAATGCTGCAGTAAAATGGTTTCATATGAGGTGTGCATATAGTATGGGATGTCCTCTATAATAACTGACCATTAATTTCTAGTACTTATTAGAAATGGTGTCTTTATACCCCTCTAAATGTATTAATGTCCCATATCTCAGAAACGCTGCAGTAAAATGGTTTCATATGAGGAGTGCATATAGTATGGGATGTCCTCTATAAGAACTGACCATTCATTTCTTGTACTTATTAGAAACCTGGTGTTTATACCCCTCTAAATCGAATAATGTCCCATATCTCTTTTTCTATGAATCTTGCAATGATTTGAAAGGTAGAAAAATATAGTAATACAGAACCGTCAAAGACAAGAATAAATAACACATCTGCTATTAAAGCAGATATACAAAAAAAAGATCACGAAAAATGTCATTATATCTCAGTTCTGGGCGTCTAGAAGAAAAGCGCTCTAAAAGCGCGCCTCCTCTGTGTTGTTCCTGTGATTACCGTAGTCATTGTAATACACGCGCACGTTAATTTCAATCGCGGCTGGCTTGACCGTGTTTTTCTGAACTGCGGCTGGCTTGACCGCGGTTGCTGTGGGGCATGTAAGATTGTCATGTCCGCAAAGAGAAGAAGTGATGAAAGAGACAGGTCAAAATAAAGATACGAATGGTAGTGTAGAGCAAACTGTGGAAGAAAGAGTGGAAAATGAGAATCAAAATGTTCATAATAACAAGGATGTAGTTAGTGTTGGTGCTGAGAGGGAGACTAATACTACTGAAGTGGCTACTGAAGTGGTAGAGAATGTTAATGGTGGTGAGATAGGCCTACAGGTGATTGAGGAGATGGTGATGACGGAGACTGAGAAGAATACAGAGCAAGTGGAGAAGGTAGAGGGTGTTGAGGAAGTGATGTCAGTTGATAGAGATCAATTAAGGATAGTGAATTCAGAGGGTAATAATTCAGAAGAGATGGTTGAAAATGAAGGAGAGGAAGATAGTGATGGTGATTTGTCAGATGTATCAGGTGTGTCAAATTTATCTCAGATGGGATGTGATAAGTTTTATACTTTGGAGGAAATAGATGATTTTCTGGATGAGACTTTCGGGAGAGTAGCAGAAGTGAAGGATTATTTTACTGACACTAAGAAATTTGAAAGTTCTGTATTATACTGGATGAAACGAGTTGGAGAGGACAAATTAAGTAGGAGGAAGAGGTTTCGATTGAAAAAGTTTGTCACGAAAATAAGAGGGGGGAAAACCCTGAAAAAAAGGAAATATAAATGATGTCTAAGTCACTAAAGGTGTTTCTATTTCTTCTTTTCTCTCTGTCTTTCTTTTCCCTCCATTGGAACCTTATTATGGAGTATGTAAGAGTAGGATCCTTAAACATCAATGGGGGAAGAGATGGGGTCAAAAGAGCACTGATTTCTGAATTTATTAAATTAAATGATATCAAAGTAATTTTTTTACAAGAAACACATTCTGATAGTAAAAATGAATTGGAGTTGTGTAGATGGTGGGAAGGAGAGTGTAAATTAAGTCATGGAACAAATTTAAGTATGGGTGTTGCAATTCTTTTTTCAAAACATTTGGATTTAAAAATTGTGACAACAATAGAGGTAGAAAAAGGTAGAGTGTTATTAGTTATGGCAGAAATTAAAAGGGTTAAATTCCTTTTTGTTAATGTGTATGCTCCGAATATAGGATGGCATCGTGAAATAACATATCAAAAATTAAATGATGCAATAGAACAATATGATGATGGCAATACATGTATTGTAATAGGTGGTGATTGGAATTGCACAACACAGTTTTTATTGGATAGGAATGGGGATGAGCCTCACTCAAAATCTAGTAAGTTACTACTTGATATCACAAATAAATTAAAGTTGGTGGATGTGTGGAGAAGTAGAAATAATTTGGTGAAGCAATATACATGGATAAAGATTTTAGATTCTGTTGTGACAGGAGCGAGACTGGATAGGTTATATATAAGTAAGTCAGATATAAATAGAGTAACTAATACTAATATATTACCAAATGGGTTTTCAGACCATCATATGGTTACTTTAGATTACAATGTTGCGAAAACTTCAAGACCTACATTTTATTGGCATTTTAATGTGAAACTACTACAGGATGCAGATTTTTTTGAGAAATTCTGTAGTTTTTGGGAAATTTGGAGACAGAGAAAAAATAATTTTGAAAATCTGACTCAATGGTGGGAGGTGGGAAAAGCACAGATTAAAGTTTTTTGTCAACAATTTTCGTATAATGCTACTGCTACAATGAAGAGAAATGTGAAAATGTTGGAGTTTGAGATTAATGAAATGGAAAAAAGAATGATTGATGTTGTTAATGATGGTTCAGTGAATATTTTAAAAAAGAAAAAAATAGAGTTGAAGTCATTGTTGGAACAAAGAGTTAAAGGTGCACTAGTTCGAGCGAGAATATCTTCAATTAAAGAAATGGATGCTCCAACTGCTTATTTCTTTGGACTTGAACGGAAGGAAGCACAAAAGAAATGTATGCTTCATCTTAAAAGAAGAAATGGAACTATTACTTCAGATCCAACAGAAATGAGAACAATGGGCATTGAATTTTATAAAGAGCTGTTTGGTAATATGGACTGTGATGTTGGATCTATGGACCAGTTCTTGCAAGATCTTCCTAAATTAAGTTCTGAGGATAAAAATTCATTGGACGTAATGATTTCTTTTGATGAACTTTCGAAGGCGGTCAAACAGCTCTCTACAGGAAAGTCACCAGGAATTGATGGGTTACCGGCTGAGTTTTATAAAGCCTTTTGGGGAGTTTTAGGAGAAGATTTGTATAATGTATTTTGTGAATGTTTTAAAAGAGGTTGTCTACCAAACAGCTGTCAAAGAGCTGTGTTATCACTCCTGCCAAAAAATGGAGACCTAGGCTTGCTGAAGAATTGGCGACCAGTGTCTTTAATGTGTCTAGACTATAAAATATTGTCTAAATGCTTAGCAAACAGACTAAAAAATATTTTGCATGTTGTGGTGGAAAGCGAACAAACTTACTGTATTCCTGGGCGGACAATAATGGACAATTTGTTTCTTATGAGAGATGTGATTGATTTATCTATTAGAAACAATCTTGATGTGGGTTTTTTATCTATTGACCAAGAGAAAGCTTTTGACCGGGTAGGTCATGAATACCTTTTTACTGTGTTAAAATGTTTTGGATTTGGGGAGAAGATTATTTCTTGGATAAAAATACTGTATAAAGATGCTTCACTTATGCTTAAGATAGGGGGTGGCCTGAGTTGTCCAATCCCTGTTAAAAGAGGAATCAGGCAGGGATGTCCTCTATCAGGACAACTTTATAGTTTAGCCATAGAACCCTTACTGTGTAAGCTAAGAAATGAGTTAAAAGGTTTAATGATACCAGGAGATAATTCAGGGCTAAGGCATTATGTGTCTGCTTATGCGGATGATGTAAATATTTTTATTTCCGGTCAAAATGATATCCAGATACTTTGTAAAAATTTAAATATTTATGAAAAGTCTTCTTCAGCCAAGGTAAACTGGGCAAAGTGTGATGGATTTGCTGTGGGGTCTTGGGGTGATACGGGGCCGCCTCAACTTCCTGAAGGACTGAAATGGGGAAAGGAAGGTTTTAAAGTTTTGGGGGTGTATTTGGGCACTGATAAGTATAAAGAAAAGAACTGGGAGGGTCTGCTTGGAAAGGTTGTTGCTAAGTTGTCTAAGTGGAAATGGCTATTGCCCGAACTATCTTATAGAGGCAGAGTCCTAATAACAAACAACCTGACTGCCTCTATGTTATGGCACAAACTGAATGTGCTTGAGCCACCAGATGACAGTATTAAGGAGATTCAGAGGAAACTGGTGGACTTTTTCTGGTCTGGTCAAAAATGGATTCCTCGGCAGGCACTTTATCTACCAGTGATTGAAGGAGGGCAAAGCCTAATAGATGTACGAAGCCGCATAAATGCTTTTCGATTGCAAGCAGCCCAGAGACTATTGTACGAGGAGAATGTTGGATGGATTAATGTTGCTTGTGCTCTTCTGCGGAAAACATCTGGGTTATTGTATGATAAACAGCTTTTTTTGCTGAAAAGTGATGAAGTGGATTTGAAAGAGTTGACACCTTTTTATAAGTCAATGATAACAGCTTGGAGAAAGACATTTATTATTCACAGAGACATTTTACAACCTGAGGACTGGATAATGGGAGAACCGCTGTTCCATAACCCATTAATAAGAGTAAGGATATTGTCCTCTAAATCTGTGGAAAGCTGTTTTGTGAAGGCTGGGGTTGTCAAGCTGGGGGATCTGAGAAGTGGTGACGACTGGAAAACAGCTGAGTCTTTACAGAGTGTTACGGGGTTGAGATCTCTTCGACTGGTGAGAGGAATAATGAAGGAGGTGTGGGCAGCTCTACCTGGGGCCTGCAGAGAGGCACTGTCACAGGACTTGAATGAGCACTATTCATTTCCACCCATCAAAGTTTCGGCTGCTGTGCAAGAGGAGATGGAGGAAACTGGACATTCGATTCTATCATTCGAGTACCCCGAGTTGGGGAGTTTTCAAGATGTTAAGAAGAAAGAACTTTATGTAACGTGTGTAAAAGTGACGCATCAGGCGGTGCTGAGGGGAGTGAAGACTTGGAGGTGGTCAGAAGTGTTTGGGACAGATTTTAAGGCATGTTGGAGGTCTCTATATAAGTTGCCTGTTGAAAAGCGTACTGCAGATTTGCAGTGGAGACTGATGTTCGGGGCTATAGCTACGAACAGACACGTGGCACACCTCAATCCAGCAGTGGGGACAGAGTGTTTATTTTGTGGCTTAGACGAAACGGTCAATCACTTATTTCTTGATTGTTTTAGGTTGGAGGGAATGTTTAATTTTTTAACACAAGTTTTTATAAAATTTGGAGAGAATTTTTCTCATCAGATTTTTATAAGTGGTCCAATTTATTTGTTTCAAGAAAGGAGGAAGAAATGTTTACTTAATTTTCTGTTGGGTTCAGCTAAGTTGTCCATATGGAAAACTAGAAAAAATAAAATGTTAGGTATAGGTTCAATTGATGCTGAAATGGTATTAAAAGGGATGATAACTGCTAGAATCAAGATAGAGTATACATATTATAAATTGGTCAGTGACATTGTAATGTTTTCTGAAATTTGGTCAGTGGGGGGAGTACTTTGTCAAATTGGAGAAAATGAAATGTTGTATTTAAATGTGTAGAAATAGAAATTTTAAATTTGTGGAATGAAAAGTTTGTAAGAAAATTGTATTTGAGGTAAAAGGAAAAATGGTCCAATAAAGATATTGTTAAGCCTCTCTCTCTCCGTCTCTCTCTCTCTCTCTCTCTCCGTCTCTCTCTCTCTCTCTCTCTCTCTGTCTCTCTCTCTCTCTCTCTCTCCCTCTCTCTCTCTCTCTCTCTCTCTCTCTCTCTCTCTCTCTCTCTCTCTCTCTCTCTCTCTCTTTCTCTCTTCTCTCTCTCTCTCTCACACACACACACACACACACACACACACACACACACACACACACACACACACACTCTCTCTCTCTCTCTCTCTCTCTCTCCCTCTCTCTGTCTCTCCCTCTCTCTCTCTCTCTCTCTCTCTCTCTCTTTTGTGTGTGTGTTTTGCGGTGAAGGGCCTGTCATCTCCTCACGCGTTCAGCGGATATGATGCGAACGCTCTGGACTCTCGGGGGGGGATATTTAACACCCAGAACCCCCTCTGTCTCTCTCGGTCTTCTTTTTTCATTCTCTCTTAATGAGAAGCCTTCTAATTATTTCCGTGGCTGTATTGGGATGGATCAGGAGCTCGGGGACGTGACTGTGATGCTGATGAACGCTCACGATCAATACTTTAGGTCTGAGCGGTAATGACAGGGCCAGTCCAGCACAACACATCAGAGGTGATGCTTCCAGATGAAACCGTCGTCATAAAGTCTGGTTCCCATTGTAGCTTATTCTGGTCAATAACAGTCAATAATATCAAGTGACCAAAAAACAATGCGTTGCTGTTAGACGCCATTTAGTAGCGGGTTAATATGAAGTAGGTCATATTCTGAATATTTTTGGTGATTTGAGTCTAATTTTTCTGATTAAAAATGGCAGTTGCAGTTTAAAATGTAATTACAAATTATTTAAATAATGATAAATAATGACAATAATAATTATATAATAAAAATAACATAATAGCTTAATTCTTCTTCTTCTTAAATTATAATTAATAACTTAGTATACTGTTGTAATATTTCTCTGTAAAAAATCAAGCATTTAATAAATAATAATAATACTTCTAATAATAATTTAATGCTAATAATTATTATAGTTTATTAATAATTAATTATAATTTAATATTAACAATTACGTCTACTATTATTGCTTTTAACTATTACTAAATAAAACTAAAAATACTTAAAAACTAATTAAGAAATGTTTCTATTGTAACATCTCAGTGAAAAATCAAGTATTTGATCATATTAATAATTTTTCATTACAACTGTAAAATGACCATAGTAATATTTATATCTGTCCTAATTCATTTTGTAGTGTTAATCAATCAAAGATGTACTTTGACGGAGTTCTTAAAGCTTGTCTTTTGTTGAGAACGGGAGGTTTTTAAGCGCTTCTCATTACAAGTGCAGGAAGATTTTCACGTCTCTGGGAATATTTGTATGGATTTTGTACAAATCTCTGTAGACGTTTTCCTCAGAATTTCTGTCCACCCAAAAGTCATTTTCATCATCCAATTAATTCCCAATGGATATAATCAAATTCCTCTCTCATTGAATATCCGGTTCCACTTATAAATATGGCTCATTCTGGAAGTCAGATGGTGTTTCGTGTTGACTTTAAAGGTTTTCGAGTTCATCTTGAAGCGATGCCCATGTGATCTGGACCAGCCCCTCCAGAGACACATCTTTTAAAGGTATACTCTTCAGACAGGTCTTGCCTGTAGCCTTCCGCTCAATTATTAAAGTCTGTTTCCTGCGTTCCCTCCGTCTCAGCCTCTTTCTCTGCTGGAGAGGGACCTAATGTGTTCTGTAGTTCAGTACCGAAACCCAAACTCCCTTCGGCTTCACTGACTGCTCTCCCAAATCAAGAGCAGACCAAAGACTAACGACTGCAGGATGGAGGACGGCTGAACTCGAGACATTTTGCTTGATGTATTTAATACACCGTTCAAAATATGTTGTTGTTTCGAAAGAAATCACTTTTGCTCACCAAAGCTGCATTTATTTGATCAAAATACAGTAATATTGTGAAATATTACAATTTAAAATAACTTTTATGTGAATATATTTATTTCTGTGATGCGCAGCTGTATTTTCAGCATCATTACTGCAGTCTTCAGTGTCACATGATCTTCAGAAATCATTATAATGTTCTGATTTACTGCTCAATAAACATTTCTGATTATTATCCGTGTTGAAAACAGTTGTGCTGCTAAATAGGTTTGCTGAAACTGTGGTCATTGTCAAATTTGCGGATGACACAACGACGATGATGAATCAGCCTTCAGAGAAGAGGTGCACACCCTGACTAACACACGCAACCTCTCTCTGAACATCAGTAAGACCAAGGATCTGGTGGTGGATTTCAGGAGGCGGACCAGTGTTCACCTCCTCCTAGAGCTCTGCACGGGCTCAAAACTGAAGCCCGAACCCGGCCCGTACCCGAGATCGTCTGACCCGACCCGACCCGAGCGGCACAGTTAAATTTAGAGCCCGAACCCGACCCGAAATCCCCCCCCCCCCCCCACAACGAATAACTAAAAAAAAAAGGTTGCATTTCACGATTGCGTGCAAAGAAACGGATTAATCAAGGCTCTGCCATTTCACAAACATTTACCAGTTATGAAAGTTTGTGAACACCAGGTGCAGCGGTCGCATACATTCTGCCGAGGTTATGAATTTTGTATGGACAAAAAGATAATTCTTCCACCGTGCAAATTATGGTCATTTTTTGTCAGTTAAGGCTCGTTAGCATTCTGTCTACTTTAAATCAGACATAAGCTCTTAAATAAGATTGTATTTATTTGAATGAATTAATCATTTATTTGAGAGAGAGAGAGAGAGAGAGAGAGAGAGAGAGAGAGAGAGAGAGAGAGAGAGAGAGACCGAGCGAGCGAGAGACTGAGGAAAGTTGCGCGTGCATGTGAACCTGCGTCTGCGCGTCTCTCTCTACAAGCAATGAGGCTTAGTTACTTCAAAAACAGCGATTTTGCCGCCTCATTGCAGAGAAATATAATGTTGTGACTTGCGAGTCAGTAGCCTGTCGAAGCTATTTTACTAATAAAAGTTTCCGTGCTGTTTGTGCGCGATCTCTGATATGTGTGTGCGTGCGTCTATGAAAGCAGCGAAGCCTCTGCAGTCTGCATATAGTTTTGGTTTAGCTACAAACCCGAACCCGACCCGAGCCCGAAGCTATCCATTAAACATTAACCCGAAACCCGACCCGAAACCCGAAAGTATTTCGGGATCCACGGGTTCGGGTCGGGTAGCAGACCTCTACCTCCCCCATCACCATCGATGGGACTCCACTGGAGCGGGTCAGCAGCACCAAGTTCCTCGGCGTAAACATCACCAAGGACCTCACCTGGACTATTCACACACAGTCAGTAGTGAGGAAGGCCCACCAGCGTCTCTTCTTCCTCAGGCGACTGAAGAAATTCGGTCTGAGCACAAAAATCCTCAGACAGTTCTACAGTTGCACTGTGGAGATCTGCATCACCGCCTGGTACGGGAACTGCCCCGGAAAGCCCTGCAGAGAATAGTTCAGACGGCCCAGCACATCGTCAAAGCCCTGCGATGTGTGAGGAAAGCACGGAAGATCATCAGAGACTCCTGCCACCCGAGCCATGAACTCATCTCACTCTACCAGCAGGCAGACAGTACCGCAGCATCAGGACCCGAAGCAGCAGAACGCGAGACAGCTTCTTCTCGCAGGCCATCAGACTGCTGAACTCCTGATAGCAAACGATACTCACGCACCCCCCCTCACACTGGATTCCATCTACACCACACACACTGACTCTGACAGCACTGTAGCATGTCTCGCACTGCATAGCACACACAGCTCCATCTTCTCTTCTGCACTAACACACAGTACAACACTAACAGTATGCACCACTGTAAGTCATGTATAAAAGCTATACATCCATAAGTCTCTTGAGAATACAGTTTACCATGTGTATATTATGGAAATGTGTGTACTGTATATTGTGTACAGTTGTTTATTGTATATTGTGCAAATGTGTATATTACGTAAAGTGTGTATATTGTTGTTTATGTATGTTGTACATCATATCCTGTTACTTGATGCTGCCATGGCACGGAGTCTTGTACGTAAGAATTTCACCATCAGTACACTTGTGTTCATGATGTGTGGCAATAAAGAGATTTGATTTGATTTGATACATTTTTATCTCATGATTCTTTGATGAATAAAAAGTTCAAAAGAACAGAATTTATTAGAAACTATATCGAAACTACATAGAAATCTTTTGGAACATTATAAATGATCAATTGAATGGTGCTTGCTGAATGAAAAAACACACTTTTGAAGTAGCATATACTACTATTGACCATGATTGTGTTTGTACGTGAGAATGGATAGACATGGAATAATGCAAACATACTGTATGAACCGATTCATTTGATGTTGATCACATCAGCTTCAAAGTTATATAAGAGTTAATTTTCTTAGACATAATATTATGCATGATCTGACCTTTTGCTGAAATCTAAATAAAAAAGTAAAACCCGACTCATGTGGTGATGCATATGTTCACCGGTCATCTGTGAGTGAAGCGACTGACACATGCGCATCTTCCTGAAAGATAATCGCACTCGTTTCCTCTCTCAAAGGCTTTGCATTAATGATTTTAATGAATCCAGCTCTGTATCTCTTGGAAATATGGATGAGCTTCAAGCGTGGTCCATATGGATTTAATATCCCAGCCTTTTCCATCTTCAAACAATATGATGTATTGTGGGTTGAGCTACAGTTTTCCATCCCTCTCTCTCTGTGTGTGTGTGTGTGTGTGTGTGTGTGTGTGTGTGTGGTTTGTCGTGTGCGTGTGTGTGTGTGTGTGTGTGTTTGTATTTGTATTTGTGTGTGTGTGCGCGTGTGTGTGTGTGTGTGTGTGTGTGTGTGTGTGTTGTGTGTGTGTGTTTGTCTGTGTGTGTGTGTGTGTGTTTGTATTTGTGTGTGTTTGTGTGTGTGTTTGTGTGTGCGTGTGCGTGTGTGTGTGTGTGTGTGTGTGTGTTTGTCTTTGTGTGTGTGTGTGTGTGTGCGCGTGTGTGTGTGTGTGTGTGTGTGTGTGTGTGTGTGTGTGTGTGTGTGTGTGTGTGTGTGTGTGTGTGTGTGTGTGTGTGTGTGTGTTTGTCTTTGTGTGCGTGTGCGTGTGCGGGCGGGTGCGTGTGCATGCGTGCGTGCGTGTGTGTGTTTGTCTTTGTGTGTGTGTGTGTGTGTGTGTTTGTCTTTGTGTGTGTGTGTGTCGTGTGTGTGTGTGTGTGTGTGTGTGCGTGTGTGTGCGTGCGTGCGTGCGTGTGTGTGTGCGTGCGTGCGTGTGCTGCAGTACAAGGGAAATGTGATGGTGTGACTGTCATACGAGAGACACATTTGTGTCTGATGTTCTCTCTGATTAATGTGTGCGGTCTTGAGATGCTCCACTAATTAAAGCCACATGCCTGAGATTGAAACATTTGTTATTGACCGGCTGCATTACTAACAGACAGACTCTCATCAGATCCGCTGTCGAGACTTGGGTTTTGAAAGACAGTGTTTGCCAAACAGAAACTGATGCATTCTGCATGGCTTCGTTTGGAAAGGGTTGTCAGGATGTTTCATGTCTTTCATTAAAGTCTCTGATGATCGATGCTAAATCTAGAAAATAATATGAAAGCCAGTTTTAGTCACAGAATAAAAAAAGTGTTTGTGTGAGTTGTGAGTTTATGTCTCAAAATTCTGACTTTCTTCTCACAATTTTGTTTCTCATAATTACACAATAAACTGAGAATTGCGAGATGTCAACTGAGAACAGCAAAATGTAAACTCAATTTTGCAAGATGTAAACTCTGAGAACTGCACGATATAAACACATTTGCTTGATGTTGAGAATTGTGAGGAAAAAGTCTGAATTGTGAGTTCATATCTTGATTGTGAGATTAAAAAATCAATTATCTATTAATTTTCATTCCTTTGCAGCAAGCTTCCATAAAATCATGCGCTTTTCACATACGAAAGCATTAAACCAGGGTCATTGTCATTGATTAATAATGAAAGCTTTGTCGTTACATTTTCACACTGTTCATTTAGCATAACACTTTTAGGTGCATATGTATGATAATTACCAGAGATACATAATTAGTTTAAACCTGAGGAAGTTTGATGTCTCTCCGTGAAACTTAAGACTATTCTGTTAGCATTTCTTTGCCGGGATTGTCTTTAATTGTTACGTTTGAATGAAATATTAATGTTTTGCAAACCACAGTTTAATTAAAGTTGCAGAGTTCACACCAAAAGCAGAAGACAACAAACGGCTATTAGATTGAAAAATGGCTTCTTTGTTGCTCCTAGTTTGCAGTCTGTCGCCATGACTCATTCTGACAGACTTTAATATTCAAACGCTGAATTAAAATAGATGTTGCTGCATTACTCGACATGCTGTCAATACGCGAGCGCGGGGCGGTGGGAAGATACTCTGTCAGCTCCGTGTCTGATGTCTGGGCTCACAATCAGATAATTGACAGAGAGACACTGGAGACTAACAAATCGACAGCTGCTGTTAATCAATGTGCGGTGACTTCATCAAAGTCTTGTCGTCGGGGAGAAATATGAGCGTTTCTCATGGCTCTGTTCATGTGATGATTTTCCACACCGGGGCTGTCGAGCTGTCTCAGGTCTTTGACTCTCCACAGTCGGAGTTCGGCTCACACAGATCCATAAAAACCGTCCGGCGCTTTGACTTCAGTCTCGTCATCACCGTGAAACGTCATTTCTTGTTTTCCTGTGAAAAACATTCTTAAAACAAGATGGATTTTCTTGAGAAACACAGTTGCTTCAGATTTGTTTTCACAGAATATATCTTGAATTAACTTGATATTTATGTCCCTGTAAGCAAATATGTTTTTATGTGCTACTTTTAAGAATACGTCTGCCAAGAATGACTATGAAGTAAAAAAAACAATACTTTCTTTCTTTCTTTACTTATTTACTTTATAGTTATTTACTTAATTTATAATTTTTTTACTTACTCACTTATTTACTTATTTATTGAGCATCTGTAGGGTTTTAAATCTAAAACAAAACTAATGTAATATAGTATGATTTCTGGTATGATGTTGATGTGCTTTTTCTTTAATTCTATGACCTCCGACCACTTTTTCTTACAAAATTGCTAGAAATAAGTCTTTTATCGAAATCTGAATGGTTGAATGTGAAAAATATTGTATAAAATATATAAAAAAATATATATAATTTTTTTTTGCCCCTAATTTTTTTCTTGTAATTTTTTTTATTTGCCCATAAATTATGACCTGAGAATTCCTTTCTTTTCATTTTTCGGCATATTAGCATGTAATACGGCATCAAAGCGGCCCGCTGTGATTAAACCTGTTACACTGTGAGATGTGCTTTCACATGATTTATATGTGCCGAATGGCGAATTGTCTCTAAATCACTACATCCCAGTTTGAGCTCAGGGTTGGAGTGTGTGCTCGTGATATGACGACTGCTTGAGTCGCAGTGATTATGAGAAAGACGTGTGGTGCTGAATGAAAATCATCTTCTGAATGGACAGTGATTCTGGAATAGAAGAGCATCTCCAGTGGTGTCTCTGTTTCGTCCGTTATGTGAGGGTCATGTCTCCGGTCTGAATGATAAAAGCAGTAATGGTCCCCTGAGAAGGATCATGATGACAATAAAGCCATCAATTACCCGCAGGAAAACGTTTCAAAGCGCGCTTTATCGCAGGTTCTAGAATAAAAGACTTTATTGGTATGTTTAAAGGGACTGTGCATTGTGCTGGTCCGTTTTATGACCCTGTGGTGACATCTTAAACTCTCTCAAATCAGCAGCAAGAGCATAAATGCACATAAATGCTCAAATGCCCGTTAAATTCTCTCATAATGTGCTGCATATTCAAGTGTTGCATGTTCAGACCTTTCTGTGTTTTCTGATGATCTTAGTCTTCACAAAATGTATTGCATCACTTTTGGGTTTGTTTATTTAATTCATGAACATTATTGAAGTAGTAGATAAAAAGAAACTGTGAATAGTGTCACCATTTACTCCAACTTTAGTCTAAATTGCTATGTCTATGCTATTGCTGTATTGCTATGTGGGGCTGGGTGTTTTTTTTTTTGGACATTTAACTAGCCAACTTAAAAACATGGCTAACATGATTCAGGTAGCATTCTCTTTATAAAAAACTCACGCAAACTTAATGCAAAAATGCATTCTGTGTCAATAACTGCTCAGGACTTGCCATATGTGACACTGAACCACAAGTCTTAAGTTTCACAGCCATAGCCAAAAATACATTGTATGGGTCAAAATGTTATGCCAAAAATCATTATGATATTATGTAAAAGATCATGTTCCATGAAGATATTTGGTAAATTCGGACAACTTTTAAATATTTCGTTTTTTGCACCCTCAGATTCCTAATCATATGAAACCATAACAAACCATACGTCAATGGAAATCGTATTTATTTATTCATGCTTTCAGATGATGTTTAAATCTCACTTGACACTTAAGACTGGTTTTGTGCTCCAGGGTCACATACAGTATGTTCTACATTACAGTCCATCATAGAGCACGTCACACGTGAGCGAAAATATATTTTAAAGAATGTTGGTGACCAAGTAGTTGGCGGCAGCCATTGACTTCCATACTATTGAAGTCAATGGCTACCAACATTCTTCAGAACATCTTTTGTGTTCTGCAGAAGAAAGAAACTCGTACAGGTTAGGAGTGAGTAAATGATGCAGTTTTTGTTCTTGGGTGAACTATCTCTTTAAGACCGGCTATTCATCTTCTTCTTACCACTGACTCGTAATATGTAGATTTGTGTATCCATATTTAAAGCACAATCCCAACATCCTAGTGTTTACCAGGACGTTTCTGAAACAGGATGCTGTAGTCAAAGCTCTTCCTCATCCTCATTACTCGTGTGCTGTTGTTCCTGTGGAGGTTCAGATGAATGTGAAGCAGTAGTTTGTGAGGTGATACTATGCAGGGAAACCAAACCAGGAAGTCAATAGTGCTTGAATCTTTTATGAAGGCAGAGATATTCAGATCACAGAGCGACTGGCAGTGCAGGAGACACCAGAGAGGACTGAAATGTGCTTCTTTTTAACCCTCCACTCATTAACGCTGAGCTCTCTCTCTCTCTCTCTCTCTCTCTCTCTCTCTCTCTCTCTCTCTCTCTCTCTCTCTCTCTCTCTCTCTCTCTCTCTCTCTCTCTCTCTCTCTCTCTCTCTCTCTCTCTCTCTCTCTCTCTCTCTCTCTCTCTCTCTCTCTCTCTCTCTCTCTCTCTCTCTCTCTCTTCTCTCTTCTCTCTCTCTCTCTCTCTCTCTCTCTCTCTCTCTCTCTCTCTCTCTCTCTCTCTCTCTCTCTCTCTCTCTCTCTCTCTCTCTCTCTCTCTCTCTCTCTCTCTCTCTCTCTCTCTCTCTCTCTCTCTCTCTCTCTCTCTCTCTCTCATCTCTCCCCCCCTCTCTCTCTCTCTCTCTCTCTCTCTCTCTCTCTCTCTCTCTCTCTCTCTCTCTCCCTCTCTCTCTCTCACTCTCTTTCTCTCTCTCTCTCTCTCTCTCTCTCTCTCTCTCTCTCTCTCTCTCTCTCTCTCTCTCTCTCTCTCTCTCTCTCTCTCTCTCTTCTCTCTCTCTCTCTCCCTCCGTATCTCTCTCTATCTGTCAATTCAATTCAATTCAATCAATCAATTCAATTCAATCAAATGAGCTTTATTGGCTGACTGTGTAACATATCACTGTTGCCAAAGCATTAATATATTTACTATATACAACAACAACATATGTAAATAAATAACAACATAAATAATAAATAAAATCAGAATCATCTAAATAAATGAAAAGATCAAGTTGGTCAGTAACAAGTGAATCTGTTGAACATCTAACTTATGAATGGTTAACACATATTTAGCAGCTCAGCGGTGTTATCATCTTCTCGAGTAAGAAGGGCATTATCTTAGAATCACTGAGAAATGAAGGGATCACAAACACACATGTATTTGAAATATTCTCAGTTTTTGATCTCTGGATTAATCTATGCCTCATTCAGATGTATGGTCTCTTCACTGTTTCATGCAGCGCTGTGCGGTCGAAACGGTCAGTCACACCATGCTGTCTTTTGCAGATAATTGGTCTGCTCTGTGCAGTTCCTTCCACGGATGAAAATGGTGGAGCTTAATCAACAAATGTGGCAGATTTTGTAGTCACAACCAGTGCAAACTAATTTTAGTCACAGAAAAAATGAGCAACTAATTGGTTGCAGTCTAGGGCCTGGATCTTAGGATGGTTTTTCAAACTAGGGTTGCATGGGGAGATGCAATAAGAGAATCCTGAACATTTATTTATATTTTTATATTATTATTATGCAACTATATATAATAACTGTATATAATCATATTATATAACTAATACATAGTTTAACGGTTTACTATACATATAAAATTATATATAATACATATGTGTATACATATACATACATATATACTGTATACAATATATATATAAACAAAAGCACAACTATATTATATATAATTTATTTATAGGAAATACATTTTTGATTTTACTGTAGTATAGTGACTCTCTCTATATATATAGTTTAATATTTTTCTGAACATATAATATATATATATATATATACACACACACACACACACACACACATAATATAACATTTGTTGATAAAATATTGTAACATTTTTTTTTATATTCCTGTCTTTACTTTATAATTTCTCAAATAGAATACATTTATTTTTGTACAACAATGCATCATTTTTAACATGCTTTTATGTATAATGAAGGGCCTTGACTTTGAGTTTGAAACCCCTGATGTTGAAAACCAGAGCTTGTTTTTGCACCTTCAGTTTCTGGCGTGTTTCTCCCGTCCTGACTCTCGCTGATGGTCTGTTCCCTCCTGAGTCATTAATCTGGAGGGAGAAGCCATTTTTAACATCCCCGTTGAAGCTCAGAGAACAGGCCGCTGTAGAAATCTAGCGCAGCACGGCCAAGGTCACCTCCCCACGGCTCAAAGACGTCTCATCAGAGCTCCTGGAGTCAAAACAGACACCTTGATGCTGGTGACGACAAGTGCACCACGATATCACCCGGTCTCCACCAGGCTGTGGCGTTTGTCTAACTCTCTGAACTGTATTTGGGTTCTCCGTCTGCAGACGCCAAAGTTGTTTTGATTTCAAACCGAACGTTTTCTTGTTATTGATTAGCCGGAGTGTGTTTGTCAGCCGGCGTTCACTCGGTTCCTAGATGACAGCTCTTTGTCTCCATTAAATGTGTTTTCCAGCGGATTCATCTAATTTGCCATGCAGATCAACACAAACAAGCAACAAAAGCCACAGAATGAGACGGGACGGGGAAGAAAGAGCCTATTGAGAGCGCTAGAATAAACGCCGGGCCCTTTTAGCGCTGCCAGCACCTTTCTCTGAGGTAAACACGCGCCAGAAGTGAGAGTGCTAAACAAACACTGCGTCCTTTATTTCAACACTCAATAGTGATTCACTTTAGGTCTATATAATGCGCATCGCGTGCACGTGTGTGATTATGCATGCGTTGGGCGCTGAGGTCTGGTGTGTGTGTGTGGCCCATATGTTTGGGTGCTGATAGTGTGTGGATTTGTGTGTTTGCGCGGCAGATAACAGGCTGTTTATAACCTTGGCGAGTGTTGGGCTGTAATCTGGTGGTGGCATATTTCCCCTCACCGGCCGATAAAGGGCTGCTAGGGACTTTATCGCACCGGCAGATAGAGCACACACACACAATACACAGCGTTCGGATGCCGTATTTTTAGAAAGCTCGCTCTACCCCCCTCTGCTCCCCTGGAAAGAGCAATCAATTTCTACATCTGCCTTTCCAGGCTTCATGGGGACAATGCGACAAACCGAAAGGCCCTGGTGGTGTCATTAAAGGGTTTATTCTCCAGCTCTTTTGTTTTTATGGAAATCCAGTCACCTTTAAAGGCAAATTAGCCTCTCTTTTTTGAAAGCGGCTGTCATTTCTGCCCATTTATAATTTGAGTGTCTCACATCATCTGGTGTGAATGTTATGAAGCGGAGATGGAGTTGTGACGATCTGTTTTATTTTATGGATATTTTCACTCATTTGATGTTTATGTCATTGCCAAGGGCGGTACAGAGCAGGGATGCTTGGCAAGCTGCTTTGAAGCTGTAGTTTGCTAAGCTACATGTAGTTAAGCAGCAGTT
>CM049877.1:32793187-32813187 GCA_027474115.1 Schizopygopsis malacanthus | reverse complement strand
TGAGCCGCTTTGTGATGTCACAAACACCTGAAAACAACGCTGTAGTCCAAACAAGCCGTTCGTTGTAGTTCTTGAAAAGGGATTTTTTTTAACTAAATATCTGCCTTTCGAGTGGACTTTGAGATTTGTAACTTTGTAGATATATTTTTCGCCCAAACATACTGACTAAAAGTATAATAAAAAAAGTGAAAAAGCATAATAGGACGCCTTTAATCATAAAAACAGTAAAAACACTAAGATCGTGAAATATTATTACAATTAAAAAGTTATTGTTTTCTGCTTGACTATATTGTAAAATGTAATGCGTGAGATCAAAGCTGAATTTCCAGCATCATTTCTCCAGTCTTCAGTGTCACATGATCTTCAGATTACTATCAATGTTGAAAACATATTTTGCTTCATATAACCATGATATGTATTTTTTGATATATTGTTCAAAAGAACATAATTTGTCACTTTTGGTAAATACAGTGCATCCTTGCTGAATAAGAGATTTAATTTCTTTAAAGAAACACACGCCTTACTGAACTGAAAGGTAGTGTAAATGTTCAAATCTAATTACATGAGCAAAAATCCCTCCACTCTTGTGCTGGATCAAATTAAATCCGTTAATGGCTTTGACTCCGAGGGTTTCATTTGTGTCTCATTGACCTTTGACCCCTGCTCACCCGCTGTAGCTCTTCTAATATTCATCTCTTCTCGTCTCCGATGGCCTGTGATCGTTCACTCTCAGCCTTTCATCATTTTTTGTGCGTCTTGATTGACAACAGGAGTTCCCCGTGACCTACATTTGCATCCGCTCCGTGCCCCAGATAGTGCTCGCGTAATGAGTGTCCGGCTCCTCCTCGTCCTGGTCTCGTGTCCGTGTGCTGAAGACGTCCCGCCGCTGATGGAGCTGTCCCCAGGGCCTGTGCTGTCTGCGGTCTGGATTGTGTGTGTGTGGGGGGGGGGGGGGGTGATGGGTCTGAGATGACTGGATGGTGGGAGGGCTCCATTCACATCTTCAGCTGCTCCTGTCCCAGGGTGCGACTTCACCTCATCAATTATTATTTGTTATTTTATTATTATGTATTCAATATTATAGTATTTATTCATATTTAAATTAGCTTTTATTTTTATATTTCATTTCATTTTAATTTTTTTTTTTTTTTTTGTAATTGTATGTGCTTTTTTCATTTTTATTATTTTTATCTTTTTAATATTGCTTAGATTTAATATATTTTTCTTTCAGTTTTCAGCTTTTTCAGTAATTTTCGAGGTAATATTCCTCATTTTCATTTCAAGTCTAAATTTTATCTTAATATTTATATTTAATTTTATTTCTGCTTTATTTCAATTAATGGAAATGATTTGTAATAGTTGTAGTTTTAGTTAACAACACTTACAAAGTGTTTCATCTACTCCCTTTTCAGAATGTTTGTGGATATCTATATTGATCATCAGCCGATATTAAATATTATTTTAATGTATTTATCGGTATGGGCCACTGTTGAATATTTAAAGGACTAGACAAGGCAAGGCAGACTCATTTCTATTACTTTTGTAATTTAAATGACATTTTCCATCATTTAATGTTCACTTAAAGCTCATTTAGAAAACCTAATTTAATAACACTGTTAAATTTCATCTTAATCAGATCTCTAAATGAATATCCATTTATCATATTGTACATTTAAAATGTTGTGATTCCCAAATTCACGTTTAAAGTGATTTCTGGTAGGTTTTATTTATTGTTATATATATATATATATATATAAATAGTTTTACTTATTCACACAAAATAAAACATAATTGTTTCCATATTGATTATTGGCCAATTTAAATGTATTGGTACACTATTTTTTTTACATTTAGATGACCTTTTCCATGATCTAATGTTCACTTATAATTACTAATAATTTAATAACAATGTTAATTTTCATCTGTGTCAAATCCTAAAAATGCAAACCCTTTTTTGATATTGTACATTTATAATGTTGTGATGCCTAAATACACATGTTATTTTTCCGTCTTATTCTTACATTTACATTTATGCATTTAGCAGATGCTTTTATCCAAAGTGACTTACAGTGCATTCAGGTTATACATTTTTTATCAGTACATGTGTTCCCTGGGAATCGAACCCACAACCTTTGCGCTGCTAACACAATGCTCTACCACTGAGCCACAGGAACACTTTTTGGATACTTTTTAACAAAAAATATATATTTTTTAAATCTGTCACACTTGCATTGAAAAGCCATATAGAGACCAGAATATTGCAGCAGCTTGAGATGTTTTGACTGTCGGGACAGTTAGTAATCACCAAGAGCACCGTAGCATTGCATTGGTGAGTTTTGCACAGGAAAGATCCGTTGTTATCTGTATCGATTCACTAGTATGTCCTGCTCGGCTGTGTGAAGGATGTTTGTGGTCGTTCTGAAGTCTCTTCTGTTTAAGCGGAGGGTTGTGTGTTAATGGAAGGTGACGTGTTTTGATGTGTTGTGTTATATGTCTCTGAATGGCAGGAGGAAAGCCGCTCTGCCTGCGTCTCCAGCACAAAGTAACCCAAATGGAGGACCCGCGGGACTCTCTCTCTCTTTCTCTTTCTCTCTCTGCAGCTGTGAATCTCATCTCAGAGACGTATCAGACAGAGCTTCACTGGCAAACACAAAGAAAAAGATATTTATGTGCCTCCAAATATCCACAACAATGCCTCAATCCAAGTGTTTTCCGTTCCACTCCTGACATGCAGATGCACTTATTTTTATAGTTGCTTCATTGAGTACTTAAGGCCCAAGCTTAAAATACACTTTCTCAAAAAAGCCAGTAATTAAAAGGCTCGTGTGAGACTTTCATGTGTGCACATGGATCAAATCTGAAGTCTTGATGCCGTTCTAGGAACTGATTTCATTAAAGTGATCTTAAATCAAAATGCATACCGTTGTTGATGGTCAATTTTTAAATGTTTTTGAAAGAAATCTCTTCTGCTCACCAAGGCTGCATTTATTTGATGAAAAATACATTAAAAGCATTAATATTATGATATATTATTATGATTTCAAATAGCTGTTTTCTATGTGAATATATTGTAAAATGTAATTTATTTCTGTGATGCGCAGCTGTATTTTCAGCATCATTACTCCAGTCTTCAGTGTCACATGATCTTCAGAAATCATAATAATATACTGATTTGTTGCTCAAAAAAGTTTTTTTTTTTATTATTATCCATATTGAAAACAGTTGTGCTGCTTCATATCTTTGTGGAAACTAACACATTTGTCTCAGAATTTTTATAAATTATAAATGTTACAATATATTTGATCAAATAAATGATCAAAATAATTAATGCACCCTTTCTGAGTAAACATTCTTGAATTTCAAAAACTCACTGACCCTAAATATATATATTCATGTATGTATATACAGTATTTGTATTATATGAAGTGAAGTGTGGCCAAGTATGGTGACCCATACTCTGAATTTGTGCTCTGCATTTAACCCATCCAACACACACACGCACAACGCACACACACACACACACACACACCGTGAACACACAAACACACACACACACACACACACACACACACACACACACACACAATTCCTACCGGACCTGAGACTCGAACTCACAACCTTTGGCTTACGAGTCCGACTCTGTAACCATTAGGCCACGACTCATGTATATAAACTGGGATATTTATATTATATGCAGTTTATGAATGTATATATATATATATATATATCAACATTCAGAGTTAGTCTTGACAACTTTTTGTAGTTGCTTTTTGTTATTATTAATATTAATGAATGTAGTTACTTGAACATTGGTGCCTTTTATCACAACGCTGTCATTTTATGTGAAGTGTTACAGTGATTTTCAATATGGTTAACAGGGTTTTAGGCCATAATCCTTAACTTGATTCTTTTTTATGACCTCTTTAAAAGACTCTCTCTCTCTGAGCACATGTCCCAGCCTCTCTGTCCTCTTTTCATGCGAGGCGTTTAAATCCTGTAGATGTTGTGTCGGAGGAGGCCGTGTCCGTCCCACAAGCCTCGTGTGATGTTTTAATGAGAATTAGAGGCTGGTATCTCTGAGCTGAGCGCTCCGCTGCGTTTCCTTAAACTGCCAAGTAAGAGCCCCATTAATAATGCAGCTCATTAAAGTGTGTAATTAATCGGGAGCGGTGTAACGGGAGAGCAGGGGCCGCTCAGGGAGCCGCAGCGCTTCCCCGCTGAGAGAGAGGCTGCAGCGCCACACGCCTCTGACTGATGCATTATTTATGTGCCAGAGAAGAGGAGCCAGACTCAAATGAAATGAGATAGATTTGCTCGGCCTCCGTCACTGCTGGCATGCTCCGGGTCTTCAGCTGGCGTTACGACTCATCCGGTATGCCGCGTGCGTGTGTGCTTTGTACAATAAATATTGAAGAGAGTCTCTGTGCTGCACTGAAAGGTCAGTGTCTCGTCCGGTGAGTCTGTTGTGCTTGAGTTGGGACTCGCAGCAGCTCATTTCGACGGCTGCATGTATGTAGGGCTGGGCTCCATGAAATCTGATACTGTTTTTGCCCAATTATAGGTTTCCCGTTTTCATTTTTCTGGATTCTGTTGGTTTAATTATACTTCAATAATCATAAGGACGTCTTCATAAAATGCTAACAATAATAATTTAATGAATTATTTACTTTATTTGATCATTTTTTACAATTTTTACAATAATTTTTACAATACATTTTTACAATAATGTAATATTATTGTATTAAATAATAATAAAAACATGCGGAATTTATTATTAATATTTTATTTTATAATATTATATATATATGTATATTATTCTAAAATGACAGTAACAATGTTATTCTAAATATAATATCAATAATATTTTAATAGTTCCCAATTAAATTAGTTTTTTATTTATTTTTTTATTCTGTGTTGCCTGCCTAATTTTTATGGATTCTATTTTGTATGATTTAATACAAACATATTTTAATTTTAATTATTTAATAAAAAAAAGTAGTATACTAAAATGAAGGCATTAAACTTTAATCGATCTTTTAAAATGTGATCGAATGAAATTCAAAACAAAGTGCTGCACAACAAAGGTGTACAGTTTCAGGTAAAACATGGTCGAAAAAGTGTGTGATATTGTTTGATATTCCATAAAAATAATGTTCTAATAAAGAGTATGTTATTATTACTTACAGAAGTACATTCTATTGTCCAATCGCAATATATTTCCGTCATAATTTCTTCATAATAGACTGAGCTTTTATTTTGGTTGGTTGTAGAGAAGAGTAATTTACCAAAAGAAGCAGTAAACAGAACAAGCAGACTTCATTTAACAATAACAGCCGTTTTGTGCTTTAATACTTGTCCATAACAGCCATACTTTTTATGTATTAATCCAAATTTTGCCAAATTGTGTGACATTCCGCGTGCAGTAAATTCAGGTTTTATGACTGGATTCAGCACTTATTGCAGAAAGTGCAGTTCTCATCAGGCCCTATGTAAATCAGATAAAAGTCACCATGGAATCAAAA
This sequence comes from Schizopygopsis malacanthus, assembly GCA_027474115.1. Lineage (NCBI taxonomy): Eukaryota > Metazoa > Chordata > Actinopteri > Cypriniformes > Cyprinidae > Schizopygopsis > Schizopygopsis malacanthus. Next base: position 32,807,665 of record CM049877.1, on the reverse strand, counting down.
TGACCCAATTTACTTGTTTACTAGGAATAAAAGTTGCAAGCTATTAACGTTGTTTTAATGTTTATTGTTGTCTTTTATTTTGATAGCACAGTAGAGAAAGAGCGGGATAGATAGACCCTCATGTTGTTCCAAACCTCGTTTCTTTCTTCGTTTCAGCACAAAAGAAGATATTTAGAAAAGTGTTGGAAATCAAGCAGTTGCTGGCAGCCATTGACTTACACCGTTTGGAAACAAATACCATGGAAGTCAATGGCTGCCAGCAACTGCTTGGTGATGTTTGGTTTTGCAGGATTTATAATCAGATTATAAATTACGAATATTAATTATAGTGATTGACCGATATTGATTTTTTATAACCGATACCGATACCAATTATTTGCATGTTTATGTTCCCGATAACCGATATGCAGAACCGATGTTTATTTACTGTTATAAAGTACATAAATAACTGAGTGAAGTTCATTCTTCACTTTGGTTTTTCCTTCTTTCAGTCATTTTAACAACAACAAAAAACTGTTGAAAATTAACATTTTCATGTAAAATTTAATCTTAAAATTACGACAATAAAAACATTGTATTTATAAAAAGCATCATCAGCAACACTGATATTAACAATAAGCAAAATAATGTTTTCAAATGGAGAAAATAAAGGACAGAAGTCATATCAACTTCATTTTAAACTACAGTTTTAGGTTTAAACGCTGTTTAATAGACTAAAGAGTGAAGAATAATTCACTGAATAATATTCTCTGGAATATTGAAATAAGCTATAACAAACAAAACATCATATTTTATTGCATTTCATAACTGTATTATCAGAATTATTAAAATGTTTTTGTCTAAATTATGAAAACTGCTGACAGCGGTTTATCTATTTACACAGAACTATACTCAAACTGCGATCGCTTGCGGAGATAATAAATCATTAATTTAGATAGAGATGTATTTATTTAGATGTTTATTGGGGAAATAATGGTTCTATAGTAAATGTTAATATAATTTAGTGTGTTTCAAAAATAACGAATTTAAAAGTGAATCTAAAACACCACTTAAACTATTCAAAGTATAAAGTTACATGCTCCAGGTGTGTGATGTGTCAAAGTGTGTGTGTGTGTTCCACTGCTCCACCTGTGTGTGTGTGTGTGAACAAGAGACAGATAAAAGTAACTGATCACTGATCTTAAAGACCTAGAGGCTGTATATGTGCTGTGATGAGTGTCACAAATATAATCCGTGTGTGCAGAATTAGGCAAGGACAGGGGTGATATGATCCACTTTTCTTAGTTCCAGGTGTGTGTGTGTGAACCATGTGTGTGTGTGTGTGTGTGTGTCCACTGCTCCAGGTGTGTGTGTGTGTGTGTGTGAGTGTGTGTGCCACTGTGTGTGTGTCCACTGCTCCAGGTGTGTCTGTGTGTGTCCACTACTCCAGGTGTGTGTGTGTGAAAACCTGTGTGTGTGTGTGTGTCCACTGCTCCAGGTGTGTGTGTGTGTGTGTGTGTGTGTGTGTGTGTGTGTGTGTCCATTACTCCAGGTGTGTGTGTGTGTCCACTACTCCAGGTGTGTGTGTGTGTGTGTGTGTGTGTGTGTGTGTGTGTGTGTGTGTGTCCACTACTCCAGGTGTGTGTGTGTGTGTGTCCACTACTCCAGGTGTGTGTGTGTGTACTACTCCAGGTGTATGTGTGTGTCCACTACTCCAGGTGTGTGTGTGTGTGTGTGTGTGTCCACTACTCCAGGTGTGTGTGTGTGTGTGTCCACTGCTCCAGGTGTGTGTGTGTGTGTGTGTGTCCACTACTCCAGGTGTGTGTGTGTGTGTGTGTGTGTGTGTGTGTGTGTGTGTGTGTGTGTGTGTGTGTGTGTCCAGTGCTCCAAGTGTGTGTGTGCAAATACAGAGAACACATTTCACTGCTGGTTATACTCTGTACAATTGTGTATGTGACAAAAAAAAAGTCCATGATTACACTTAAACGGAGAGATTAAAAGTGTGAAGCGTCACGAGATGAGCAGTGCATCGTGGGTAAGACGCTCAGACTTCATGAACAGGTTGATGCAGCGGCCCGTCTCAAACACGCCTCCCGGAGCTCCTCTCATCCCCTGTGCTGCTGTAATTTACTGCGACTTGGCTAATCAGAGTAATTACGGCTTAATTACGGTTAATCACTTTTACATAAACGTGTTGGCTGAGAGAATGATGCTTTATGAAATGTGCCACACATGCGCACGCGGCTGAGGAAGCTGGATTTCTCAACATCTTCTATGCAGACTTTACACTTCAGTCAACTTTGTTTTCTTCAGCTGTTCACACTTTACACCTGATATATAAATAGAGGTTATTAAAGGTGAAGTATGTTTTTTCTCAATATTAAAATACTTAAACCAGCTTAATGTGTGGGGCTGCACTATTTAGGGAATAAATCTAATCATCAAATTATGAATTTACGATAAAATTGTGGGGAAAAATATTAAGCTCCAGGTTTACAGAGCTGGCGTTTAGGGCGGCAAAATGTTATGAACATATGTATAATATAATATAATACATTATTGTTACTAAATAAAATATTCACCAAAATAAGAAATACTATCAAAAAAATATTTAAGAAAACCAATGTAATTTTATTTTACATCACTGTAAAATTAAAATACTAATAATTTTGGCTGCCGTAAAAACATTTTATTTTGCCTATTATTTTTTATTTAAGCTTTTATTTTAGTGGACACCTAGTTTGTTAGTGTCTTGGCTTTTGTTTCTGGTGCTGCACTTTGCTTTAATACATACTGCAATTTTTTATTCAATGAATTCACAGCCTTTGTGATTTGATAATCATGTTAAGCCTTGCCGTGATTTCAGCTTTATTTCAAATGAATCATGTACTCTAGTGTAAAGTCAACTATAAGTAACCTGCTGATAGCTTGGTTTCCTCAAGTAAGCACTTTGTTGATGCTAATTCTGTTTATGGACCAATAGGACTTTGGTTAGAGAGTTAAAACAACTACATGAAAACACCCTGCTTACAACACCTTAGCAATCATTCAGATGTCATGGTAGTGACTTTGGCACTGGCAATCCCTCAGACTGTGTTGATAAAATATATAAATCGAGTTATTTCTGCAGAATCGAGTTACACACTTCACCTCTAAGGTGGTTTGTTATTTAGCAGAAGCTGTTTGTCCGGAGAGACGTACAGATTCAGTCGGGACAGTTTCCCGTGAGGAGCGTGAGGTTAAGTGCTTCGCTTGTGGTGCTGGTGAAATCAGCACGTTATCTTTAACCACCAGCAGCATTAATGATCCGGGCCTGACAGTCACGTGATCTCGGTCTGATATTGAGTTGTGATCCGTGTGGAACGGGACAGAAACGCTCACGTGTGATGATCAGTGCTGATGGTGTCATTGGTCACCCTGGACTCTGTGGCTCTTTCGGAGGCTGACGTGTTCTGCGGCGTCCCGGAGGAGTGACTTTAATAAAGAGCTGCAGGGCAGGTTTTAATGACACGCTTGTCTCGGGCCGTCCGGCGCCTCGGGGGAGCTGAGAAATGGACTCTTTATCCGGTGTGAGGGGCGACTGGGCTCTTCATACAGCTCGGGTTATATTTTGTCCTTGAACTCTCTCACACTGACCCCATCTTTATCTCTCAGCTCTGATGTTACTGCATATTATTCCTGTTGAGAGCTCAAGGCTTTCTTTACTTTAGTAACGGAGCCTGTAAGAGTAGTAGTGCATTGGAAGTGTGCTGTACTTCATGGTGTGATGTAAACTCATGCATGTAAAGCCCTGATTAGCTGCAGCTCGTAGATCACATATATTTAATAGATCTAGAGGAACATGTCTAGCCTGAGGCGCAGGATGCTTTGAAATGAGGAACGCTATTTTCCTAATGAATGACTTCACTCTCTCTCCATCTCTACGTCTATCTGTCTCTATCTCTGGTTTCCAGCTCAGGCTGTGTCATTAGCAGCTAGCCTGGGGCCTGGCCAGCCTCTAATGATTATAATTAGCATTATTAGAGTCGACTCTAGAGGTGCCTGTGCGGGCCAGACGCAGAGCCGGGCTCGTGCTGGTCCACTGCGCTGGAGCTGCTGGTCTCGGGCTGAAGGGATGCTTCTCTTCAGGACACACACACCACACACACACACCACACACACACACACACACACACACACACACACACACACACACTACACACGCGCACACACACACTCACACACACACACACACACACACACACACACCACACACACCATTCGCACACACACCACACACACAGCTCCTGTCAGCTCAGTTTAAGCCATGTGTCACACCTGCATATGTACGCTGGGGCTTATTCTTTTAATTGACTGTCTAATTTGTGATTTTAATTCTGTTTTTGATTGATTAATTACTCTCATGGCACCTTTTTTATGTTTCTGCTTATTTTGATACTAATTTTACTACTTTTAAATATATATATTTGTATAAATATATTTGTTTTATTAGTTTTTTAAATGCTAAATGCTAATTATATACACACACACACACATATGTGGGTATATATATATATATATATATATATATATATAATAATGCAACGTCAAATATTGGCCTTTTTATACAGTATATTGATTTGCATACAGTGTAAGCAAAACTATATGAGCAATAACAAATACATGACATGATAAACATATTCATATTGATAACCGGTCGGTCGGTCGGTCGGAGTTAAAGTAACTCCTTTAATTCGCCGATACATCGGTCTACATATAAAGACACTCTCTAAACAATAACAAATATATGATGTGACCTGTCTGTCTATTAAGTTTGATGTAATAATTTTGTACCTCCTTTAATCCTGCATCAGCATCAGTCCTTTAAAAATCCCTCTTGGTCGGTTGCTAATTGGCGTTATATAACACTGATGTGTGTTTTGAAGGCTTTATCTACTCAGAATGATTCTGTTGTCTTGTTTGATGGCTTGTAAACCCGTTTCAGCATTCGGACTGTCTTGGGTTGTGCCTGGTTTAACAGATCGAGTCCTGTCGCACTCTTCCCGGTGTGTGTAGTTTCTCTTTCCGTTCCAGTACACTTGTGACTGTATAATGAATAATGCCGCCGTTGAATTAGCATGTAGCTGTCGTCTCGACTCTGGTGCCTGTGTTGTGACGGGACCACCGTCGACCCGCCCTGTGCTGCAGCCGCTCTGAATCACCAACAGACAGAGCCAGAGCTGTCAGCGTCAGTCTGAGCCCAGCGCTTCAGCACGACCACGGCAGAAAGGGTTCATCTGACTCCAAATCAATGTAGCATTGTCCTTCTCACGGCCAGAGATCGTTCATATGTTCAGAAGTCAATACCAGTACCAGTGAAACTGTAGTATTATCGTTATTAATGTTGATCTAACAGAAGAAATATAAAAACATATTGCTTCATTTTTTTTCATTTTGTTTTATTAGTCAATCAGTCCATTTGGTACCAACGTTTATGTATATATATATATATATATATGTATATTTGTTTACAAGATATGTGTGTGTGTGTACTGTGTATATATATTATGTATATATAAATACACACACATACAGTATATATTTTGAAAATATTTACATGTATATATTATTTATATTACAGATAAATATATTTAATATATAAACATAACATATTTTTCTTAAATAATAACATGTATGTGTGTATTTATATAGACTTAATAAATATACACGGTACACACACATATATTATGTGAACAAACTTTTATTTTGTATGTCGTTTGACAGCACTAATATATATGTATGTATATAGTTTTGTTCTCTGTTTTGTAGTTGAGAGGAGGCAAGGCATTTATAATAGTCTTTGTCCTCTCCAGCATGTAGAGCAGAGCAGCAGTGTGTGTCTTTGTCCATGTGAAACAAAGCAGACGCGGCGTTACCCGACACTGACAGCAGACCTAAACATCCTTCGTTCAACATCAGCATCTCTCTGCTCTCTGAGAATCTCCATGACAACCGCCTCCAATGACACGACTGCATACATTCACCGAGGATTGCGTGTTCTTCCGGCTAATGACAGCCGTGTGTTAATCACACACCATCAGAAACGTGAACCGCCGAGAGGATTTGGCCGTTCCGTTCAGAGCTGAAAATGATCCGCTGACACGGATACACATGTACTCTCCCGCACGTCTTACTCCAATCCACAAGCATATGTACAGAAAATACATTATTAATATGAATATTATTGCTCTAATGAAACCATAGCAGTCATTCCCATCATATCTTGTCCTCATTTTAAAAGTATTATAACCGAATTTGTTTACAACATACATAATGAGGTCTAATAACTCTAATAGTTTCTATGAGAATTATGCTATAATATAGCACAGTACCTTTTTATAAGGATATTTATTTTCCTCTTTTTATAATAACATCAGTTTATCAGTGAAATCAATGTATATATATATATATATATATATATATATATATATATATATATGTATATGTGTATGTATATGTGTATGTGTATATATATATGTATGTATCCTCCTCGGCTCATATCAGTCACCGTCATCAGCTCCAGCACACACCAGATCCCTATTACCTGAGCCCCGATTGCCCACACCTGCCTCAGCTTGTTACACTCCCTTTACCCCTGCACTCCTCGCACCAGCGGGTTGTCTGGTCTTCAGTTTGCACCGGAAGACAAACGGTCCATGGTGTCTTACCTGACGCACACTTACCTGACGCACACTTACCTGACGCACATTTACCTTTCGTCTACTTACCTGACGCACTTACCTAACGCACACTTACCTGACGCACACTTACCTGTACGCACACTTACCTGACGCACACTGTACCTACGCACTTACCTGACGCACACTACCTATGACGCACTTACCTGACGCACTTACCTGACGCACTTACCTGACGCACTACCTGACGCACTGTACCTGACGCACTTACCTGACGCACACTTACCTGAAGCACTTACCTGACGCACACTTACCTGACGCACACTTACGTGACGCACTTACCTGACGCACTTACCTGACGCACACTTACCTGACGCACACTTACCTGAAGCACTTACCTGACGCACACTTACCTGACGCACACTTACCTGACGCACACTTACCTGACGCACACTTACCTGACGCACACTTACCTGACGCACACTTACCTGACGCACACTTACCTGACGCACACTTACCTGACGCACACTTACCTGACGCACACTTACCTGAAGCACTTACCTGACGCACACTTACCTGACGCACACTTACCTGAAGCACTTACCTGACGCACACTTACCTGACGCACTTACCTGACGCACTTACCTGACGCACTTACCTGACGCACTTACCTGACGCACTTACCTGACGCACACTGACGCACTACCTGACGCACTTACCTGACGCACTTACCTGACGCACACTTACCTGACGCACTTACCTGACGCACTTACCTGACGCACACTTACCTGACGCACACTTACCTGACCCACACTTACCTGACGCACACTTACCTGACCCACACTTACCTGACCCACACTAATACCTGAATTACCTGACGCACTGACGCACACTTACCTGACGCACACTTATACACACATACCTGATGTCAGGGAGTCTTACTGTCGCCAGCTTACTGACCCACACTTACCTGACTCCATATCCCACACTTACCTGACGCACACTTACCTGACCCACACTTACCTGACGCACTTACCTGACCCACACTTACCTGACGCACTTACCTGACGCACACTTACCTGACGCACTTACCTGACCACTTACCTGACGCATCAGCTTACCTGAGCACACTTACCAGATCCCACACTACCTGACGCACACTACCTGAGCCCCACTTACCTGAAGCACTTACCTGCCCACACTTACTGCCCACACTTACCTGAGCACTTACCTGACCCACACTTACACTCCCTTTACCCCACACTTACCTGCACACTTACCTGACGCACCAGCGGGTTACCTGACCCACACTTACTGGTCTTCCTGACCCACACTTACCTGCACCTTACCTGAAGACAACCTGACGGTCCATTACCTGACGCACACTTACCTGACGCACTTACCTGACGCACTTACCTTTCGTCTACTTACCAGTTGCTCCACCGTCTCCATGCTCTGCTGGTCCCTTTGGATCCCGTGGAAAAGGAAAAGCACATTCTCTCTCAGATAAGCCCACAGATACTTCCCCTGGACATTCTGCTCATCTCATCTCATACTCAATAACCTGCTGTTTGTATTGCTCTTACCTCTGTGTCCCGTGTATACTGCTGGACATGTGTGTGTGTGTATTAGGGGTGTGACGATACGCGTATTCGTATAGAACCGTTCGGTACGAGGCTTTTCGGTTCGGTAGCCTACGCATTACGATTCGTTGGACTAACTCAATCACGTTTGGAAAATAAAAGCTTAAAGTGTGTGGAATATAATGTTCTCCATGCATCTGCGCTCAACAATGCAGCCCAAACCACGAAACAGGCATCATGCCGTCTACCCCGCGATAACCTCCCCTTGCTGGGGTGTATCGAGAGACGATGATGTTGTCAAAAACATCATTTATTGGCAATCTAAAGAGGATTTGGCATTTCCAATTAATGTAGGCCTGTTACATTCTTATTTTTATTAGGCCTATTATTATTATTATGAAGTTACTTTTATTATTAAATTAAAAGTACAATTCATTTCCCCCGCAATTAACGCATAACTGACGCGCTCGAGGATAAGATTAGGCTATATTTACTCCTCAATTCAAATGTTTTGGTCTTTTAAAACAGGTCTATCCCCTTGTTAGGTCTCACGTCACGCGTCTCCGCGTCCAAACGCTCTCTCAGATACCACGAGAAAACAACAAAGGGTGCTAATATACACTCACAATGTGATATAATACTGCCAAAACAATGATAATACTAACCTTTAACTCCATACCGAAATCCCAGCTAGCCAGACAATGAAAATATAAATAAATAAATATCAAATGATTTATGTTTGGGATGCATTTAGTGTACATGGTTGGTGCTGGCCAAAATGGACAGCAAACATCATTTTCATAAATATACAAAGACAGACTAGTGGAGACCTGTGTGAGATAGTCTGAGCTGCGTAAGTTTCGAAAAGAGAGTTTAATCTTAATTGTGATGCGAAGAAGATCTCAATAGCTGTTTTATATAAGACCATTATTTATAAAAGTATTCTAAAGTGGCAAGCGAGTTGACCTGGCTTGGCACCCGGAAACAGCGCTTCGTTATTTGAAAAACAAAACTTGTTCCTAAAATAAAACCCAAGTTTTTTCAATCTTAAATGTTTAATATGAATAAACCGTATTCTCAAGTGAAGCGAGTTGAGGCTTGGACCCGGAAACAGCGCTTCTTACGTCATCACTTATCAAGAGGATGAGGCTGTACGCTACCTACAATGAAATATCGTCCTATAATTCAAATATTAACACAGTCATCAATAAAATCAATGAAATAAAAAGCTTTTATTTCAAGCACCGACTTTCAAAAACAACCTGTTTGACACGAAATACGTTTCTTATATATTTTTTTTCAGTATGTACAAGATAAATTGAAAGGAAATAAATGAAAACAGCGATAGGCTATATCCGTTATCAGCACATGTTGAAGTAGATTCGTCTCTCGTCGTCTGTGAGAGAATAAGCCGAAAGCTCTGTCATTACTCCATCATTACTTTCACTTTCTGCTTGACTGAGATTATGTTCACCAGCATAAATCTTGCAGAGTTTGCAAAGAGTGCAAACGCGTGCGTGTGTGATATCCATTGGTTCACTTTCATGGTTTAATAAGAAATATTTCCAATAATGTGACGTAACCAATTGTCCCGCGTATCGAAAACATACCGAACCGTGACCCACTGTGTCGTATCAAACCAAACCGTGAATTTTGTGAACCGTTACACCCCTAGTGTGTATGTATATATATATTAGTCACAAACGATTAATTGCGATTAATCGCATTTAAAATAAAACAAAGTAAAAAAAAAAATAGTCCTGCTGAATTTTATTCTTTTTTTGTTTTCCATCTAGATATTTTTTGCTCATTAAAACCTAATTTTGAGGATATAAAATTGTCCTGTTGGACACATCCAGTCACAAACTCCCATCTGCGTCTTGTGCTTGTTCAATTAAGACGGGTTCAGCCGCTGCTCCTGTTTATAGAAGTTCAATTAATATTTCAGTATCTGAGGGAGTCGTGGCATGAAGCAGAAGCACTTGATGTGTGGCTAATGGAAGACGCTGAGTGCTAAACATCCTTCTGTACACGGCCACGCTGGGAAAAAAAGGGAAAATACAAGGCTTTTGGAGAAGAGCCACCTTGAGAAAAGGTGCATAAATCCTGCATGCGCCTTTCCTCCAATAACACGACTGGGCTTCTCGGAAATTAAACGTATCGTCTTCAATAAACAAGCCAACGGAGAGAAAATCCATTGTCTGGTCAGCCTGTGGCCTTGGGTTTTTATTAAATATTGATTTGATTTGTAAAAGGCCACACGTTGTGGGGTTGAGCGCATGTCGTGAACTCCCGTTTGTTTTGTTGCTCTTCTAACAATCTGTTGTCTTGTGTTGGTGGCTCAAGTAAAAGCAGCCAGTCTTCTTGAGTCTCTGAACGCAGATCTGGAAGAGTAGGCCTGATTTGGCTGTTTGCAAATATCATTCCTGTTGTGCATGTGGGATATAACTTTCAACAGCTGACAAAACAAGCTCGAGCAGAGTAAATCTTCAGTAATGCCAAGTAAATGTCTAGACAGATGTTTGCGCTCACTGGAGCAAAATCACTTGATCTCGTATCTTAATGAAGGAATTAGAGTTAATAGTTTTATAAAGAAGGTTTTCACTATTGTACCTTTTGAATCTGATTTTCTAACACTTTTCGCTTCTAATTCAGAAGTGTTATAATGTTGTGATTCATCGGATTGGTTGTGAATGTAGTGAAAATTAAAGAAAAAATGGTTTGTTTAAGAAATAAAAACAAAGAGACAATTAAAACAAGGATAGGGATGTCTTTTCTCCAAGCCACTATTTCATTTTATTTATTTATTTTATTTTTTACACATTTTGTTAAAAAAAGCAGAAGTTAAAATTGAATATTTTTGTTTTACTTTTTCTTTAATTCAGTTTTATACATTTTTTATTTAATTATTAATTTATTAGAAGCCTGGAATCTGATACATTTTCTTCAAAATATGTAACATATGTAGTGAAAATTAAAGCAAAAATTATTCCAGGTTCGTTTAAGAAATGAAAACAAAGGCTTGCTAAAGAGAAAATGAAAACAAGGATAGGGATGTCTTTTCTCCAAGCCACTATTTCATTTCATTTAATTTATTTATTTTATTTTTTACACATTTTATTACACATTTTGTTAAAAAAAGCAGAAGTTAAAATTGAATATTTTAGTTTTAATTTCTTTAATTCAGTTTTATTATTTTTGTCTTTAATTATTAATTTATTAGAAGCCTAGAATCTGACACATTTTCTATAAAAGATATAAAAATGTATTTTATTAAAAAACGTATTACAGGCCTAGAGACATTTTTGAACGTATTCAATCTCTGTATCTTGTTTTGCTTCAAAGTAAGCGTTCTAATGTAATTGATCTCAGAGCAGGTTGGTTGTAAATTGAAAGGGGAAATGATTGCAGACGGCTCGCTAAAGAGAAAAGGACAATAACAGGGATGTGTTATCTGCTCGCTCTGCCCTGCTGGAGGAATCACTGGGAAATATTAGCAGGAATCAATTAGTCTGCCATTATAGAGTAAAGTGGCCTTCAGTGAGTCGTGTAATTATGACCCAGAGCCAAGCCTTTACCTCATTCCACTTAATCGTATTTATTTAAGAGAATCCATTCAGTGGTTTTAATTATGTGCTCTAGTTTACGAGAGAGATGCATAAATCATCATTTGTCTCGTAGGATATTCCCGTGTACGGTTTCCACTCTTTAGCCAAGTGTCAAATCAAAATAAGTGCATAAAGGAATGTATTTCAAGTTTAATCCTTCAGCGGAAAAGAGATAAAGGAAATAATTCGGAAATCTATAGAAAATTGAGCTCATTTAGAACAGTATTTGGACAAACCCAAACCCCAAATATGAAACTTCAGCACATAACTTGTCCCACACATTTGTGTTATGATATGAATCTCTTCATATCACACGGCTTGAGGAGAGCTGTAGTCTTCTATGCAATCTGATTTCATTTGACAAATTATTTATTTGATTTACTTATTTTGTTTTTTTATTTAACTTATTGTTGTTTATTTATTTATTAAAGTTTCATGTTCGTTTTGAATGTTATTATTTGATTTAACTTTTTTATTATTTATTTATGAATCACTCTTCAGATCACACACCTTGTTCAGGAGAGGTGTTCTGTTATTTTTCTATGCGATTTGACTTATTTGTCATATTTTTATTTTTTATTTTATTTTATTTTACTAGAAGTCTAGTTTTATGCATTTTCTTCAAAAGATATAACATTTATTTATTTTATTTTAATATATTTTTTTAATTTCATATCAATAGAAGCCTAGTCTGACACATTTTCATCAGAAAATATAAAATGTAATTTATTTTTATATTTATTTTATTAGAACCCTAGAGTCTAACACATTTAAATGTCTATATACTGTATATATATATAATCTTTAAAATAAAATACATATTAACATCTTTTGAAGAAAATGTGTCAGATTCTTGGTTTCTAATAAAATGAAATTAAATAAACAATTAAGTTTTATTGTATTCTATTTTTTTCTATTTAAGCCTAGAATCTGACACATTTTCTTCAAAAGATGTAAAATTCAGTTATGTTCTGTTCCAAAAGACATGTCTTACATGTGCTTTTTTTTTTTTTTTTTCTTATTCATTGCAGGATAAACATGTCCAAACCATAGTGTATTCTATTCAATGATACAATATGCCTTGCATGTGCTTGTTGTATGCTCGTTATTAGTCATTGCAGGATAAATGCATGTCCAAACCATAGTGTATTCTATTGTATTCTATTCGATTGTATTCTATTCTATTCCAGGAGACAATATGCCTTGCATGTGCTTGTTGTATGCTTGTTATTAGTCATTGCAGGATAAATGCATGTCCAAACCATAGTGTATTCTATTCTATTCTATTCTATTCTATTGTATTCTATTCTATTCCAGGGGACAATATGCCTTGCATGTGCTTGTTGTATGCTTGTTATTAGTCATTGCAGGATAAATGCATGTCCAAACCATAGTGTATTCTATTCTATTCTATTCTATTCTATTCTATTCTATTCTATTCTATTCCAGGAGACAATATGCCTTGCATGTGCTTGTTGTATGCTCGTTATTAGTCATTGCAGGATAAATGCATGTCCAAACCATAGTGTATTCTATTCTATTCTATTGTATTCTATTCTATTCTATTCCAGGAGACAATATGCCTTGCATGTGCTTGTTGTATGCTCGTTCTTAGTCATTGCAGGATAATTGATGTCCAAACCATAGTGTATTCTATTCTATTCTATTCTATTCCAGGAGACAATATGCCTTGCATGTGCTTGTTGTATGCTCGTTCTTAGTCATTGCAGGATAATTGATGTCCACACCATAGTGTATCCACAGACCCCTGAAGCCGTTGGACAGTGTTTGATTGCTGGGATGGATGCGTATCAGTCTGTGCAGACGCAGCTGTGCTCTCGTACTTCGGTCTTTTACTCTGTGTAACAATCAGCTGTCAGGGAGGGATGACGGGATCCTGACAGATGCTACAGCCGTGTGTTTTCTGGGTGAACTGCGTCAGCAGCGGCAGGGAGTCTCTGTTTGTGACGAGCACGTGTAGAACTATAAACAGGATCAGGTTGTGCGCCGTCATGTTGCCAGATCACCGCAGACCGCTCTCATACAGCACCCTTGTAAACCTGACTATTGATTTTATAGTGCTTGAAGCATTGCTCAATACGACCTCATGAATCCACCACTGGCTCTTCATGCTTGTATGTTCAGATTATTTCTTTTCTTTCCGTCGACTTTTGATCCCATGCCATTTGTATTCTTTCAAACGAGTGTATGGTATTGCATTTGGCTGGGGGTGTTCACTCTGTCCGTCACTGGCAGACTGATGGTGCAGATTCATCCAGCCAAGTCAAATAAACAGCCGTGAATGTGAAACCAGGGTCTTGGCAGAGGGGAGCCTCGTCGTTTCGTGAACGGGGAACTTTTATGTTCCATTTTCACTTGACAGTCTAGACGTTTTATAACGTTGGGAGGAATTCTGTTGGCCTTGAGTTTCTGTCAAGACTCCCTTGTGCTCACAGTCGAGGCTTTTACTTCTAAAAGTGCCGTAAAACATGTGCGCTCGAGGCCTTATTCACTGGGTTTGGATAATCAGTTTGTAAAAGAGTGTCTCAGTACTTTAGAAGGTTGAGACTATGAACATTGGCTGTAACTGCTTTGATTTAGTTCAGTACTTTAATCAAATGGGATCCTAAA
>CM049877.1:32655687-32780687 GCA_027474115.1 Schizopygopsis malacanthus | reverse complement strand
AAGCCTGGAGTCGGAGGCATAACATTTAAATGAGCTTCGTGTTTCCTCGCAGCGCTCGGGATCCATTCTCCGTCTCTTTGGAGCATGCTCAGTTCCTCTGATTAATCCTCTCTCCGGCTGAGACCATGCTGTGCTCATTTGCATTTAGTGAAGAGGGTTTTTGGGTAAATCGGCTCACCCTCTTCAGAGCTGCATATGTAAAAGCCCCTGAGATGGGCTCCGATCGCACACTCTTAACGCACAGATGAGGCTGAATTCATTGGCGCCCAAAGCTCAATGTACAGTCGTTTTAAAGCTATGTGTGGGGTCTGCTTTATTCTTCTCTTCAAGCATGAAGCGTCTGCCTGATGAATTTCTCTTTGCATGTTTACACGAAGTAGGCAGAAAAAGATGGCCTTATTCTATGAATATAGTGTAAGGAGGTCAAACTAAATGTTACACGTGCTGCTTTATTTTACAGGTATTTTATGTGTTTCATGTTACCAATTTAGATTATGATTAATATGTAGTCGTTTCTTCCAGTAAACATCAACATAAAGAATTAATTAAATACAATAATACAATGCAATAAAATAATAAAACACAATCGAATGAAATAATAAAATAAAATGGGGTTGAAATGAAATCATATAAAATGAATTGAAATAAAATGAATTAAGATAAACAGGGTAACAGTGTTGCATGTCCACTCAGTATAAAGTCAAATTAAAGTGAAAGTAAATTCATTTGAAATACAATAATATAAGAATATATAAGAATAAATGGAAAACAGGGTCTATATTCAGACTATTAGTCAGTATAAAGTACAACTAAAGTAGAAGTACATAAAATGTAATGAAAGTAATCAATTTGAAATGAAATAGAATAACTTTAAATAAAGAGGTAACTGGGTTGCATATTCAATTTAAATCAACTATCACTCAGAAGAGAGCTAGTTATTGTTTATTTCAAATAAATGAAAGAATATTTCTTACATTAACTTTAATAACAGGGTTGAATAGTAGCTTTTTACCTACTTTTCATGCTCGGTTTTATGATTTATCCAGCTTTTCCAACTAACACTGAATAATTCTCAGTGCAATCAAATTAATAAATAGGTAATGGTTGTACATTCAGTTTAAATCATTCTAATACTCAGTAGAGGGTCAGTGTTGATAAATCATTATTGATCAAATTATTGTTTATTTTCCATAAATGAATAAATATTCTTACAGTAACTTTGGTAACAGGGTTGAATAGTGTTGGTACTTTTCATGGTTGCTTTGACCTGCTTTTCATGCTGAAATAGTTTTATTCACTAGTTTATCTAAGATTAAATAATGTATCATTAAATCCCACAACAACAAAAATGGTTTGTGTCTCTAATTCTCTTAAAGTCACCTACGTGTTCACGGCCAGCGGCAGTTACTCTCTAAATGTTTGATATGATGCATGAAGTATATGACAGAAAACAGCACAAGTTCTGGCAAGATGTCCAAATCTGATGTGTTTGTATCTGCACAGGAGGAAAAGACGAAACTTCAACAAACAGGCCACAGAGATCCTGAATGAATATTTCTACTCCCATCTCAGTAACCCGTATCCCAGCGAGGAGGCCAAAGAGGAGCTGGCCAAGAAGTGTTCGATCACCGTCTCGCAGGTACGACACTGAAAACATCCAAATATTGCACCCGCAGCTGCTCTGTCATCGTTCAATGATAGTAATACCACGGTTCTCTAATATTCAGAAGCATGTTTACCATAGTTACATGCCATGACAAAAATACCATAGTTACAAGTGCATGTTTACCATATTTACATGCCATGACAAAAATACATGCAAGTGCATGACAAAAATACAAAAATACATAGTTACAAGTGCATGTTTACCATATATGCCATGACAAAAATACATGCAAGTGCATGACAAAAATACAAAAATACATAGTTACAAGTGCATGTTTACCATATTTACATGCCATGTTTACCATATTTACATGACAAAAATACCATAGTTACAAGTGCATGTTTACCATATTTACATGCCATGACAAAAATACCATAGTTACAAGTGCATGTTTACTATATTTACATGCCATGACAAAAATACCATAGTTACAAGTGCATGTTTACCATATTTACATGCCATGACAAAAATACCATAGTTACAAGTGCATGTTTACCATATTTACATGCCATGCCATAAATACCATAGTTACAAGTGCATGTTTACAATTTAATGCCATACAAAAATACATAGTTACAAGTGCATGTTTACCATAGTTACATGCCATGACAAAAATACCATAGTTACAAGTGCATGTTTACCATAGTTACATGCCATGACAACAATACCATAGTTACAAGTGCATGTTTACCATATATTTACATGCCATGACCATATTTACAAAAATACCATAGTTACAAGTGCATGTTTATATTTACTATACAAAAATACCATTACATGCATGTTTACATATTTACATGCCATGACAAAAATACCATAGTTACAAGTGCATGTTTACATATACAAAAATACCATTACATGCCATGACAAAAATACCATAGTTACAAGTGCATGTTTACCATATTTACATGCCATGACAAAAATACCATAGTTACAAGTGCATGTTTACCATATTTACATGCCATGACAAAAATACCATAGTTACAAGTGCATGTTTACATATTTACATGCCATGACAAAAATACCATAGTTACAAGTGCATGTTTACTATATTTACATGCCATGCCATGACAAAAATACCATAGTTACAAGTGCATGTTTACTATATTTACATGCCATGACAAAAATACCATAGTTACAAGTGCATGTTTACTATATTTACATGCCATGCCATGACAAAAATACCATAGTTACAAGTGCATGTTTACCATAGTTACATGCCATGACAAAAATACCATAGTTACAAGTGCATGTTTACCATATTTACATGCCATGCAATGACAAAAAATACCATATTACAAGTATGTTTTCATATTTACATGCCATGCATGACAAAAAATACCATAGTTACAAGTGCATGTTTTCCATATTTACTGCCATATGACAAAAAATACCATAGTTACATGCATGTTTTCATATTTACATGCCATGCAAAAAAAAATACCATAGTTACAAGTGCATGTTTACCATAATGTTACATGCCATGCCAAACAAAAATACCATAGTTACAAGTGCATGTTTACCATAGTTACATGCCATGCCAGACAAAAATACCATAGTTACAAGTGCATGTTTTCCACATGCATCATGCATGTTTTCCATATTTACATGATGACAAAAATACCATAGTTACAAGTGCATGTTTACTATATTTACATGCCATGACAAAAATACCATAGTTACAAGTGCATATTTACATGCCATGACAAAAATACCATAGACAAGTGCAAATACATGCATACAAAAATACCATAGTTACAAGTGCATGTGTTACCATACCATAGTTACATGCCATGACAAAAATACCATAGTTACAAGTGCATGTTTACCATAGTTACATGCCATGACAAAAATACCATAGTTACAAGTGCATGTTTACCATATTTACATGCCATGCAATGACAAAAATACCATAGTTACAAGTGCATGTTTACCATATTTACATGCCATGCCATGACAAAAATACCATAGTTACAAGTGCATGTTTTCCATATTTACATGCCATGACAAAAATACCATAGTTACAAGTGCATGTTTACCATATTTACATGCCATGACAAAAATACCATAGTTACAAGTGCATGTTTACATGCATACAAAAATACCATAGTACATGCATGTTTACCATATTTACATGCAATGTTACAAGTGCATGTTTTCCAATACATGCCATGACAAAAATACCATAGTTACAAGTGCATGTTTACCATAGTTACATGCCATGACAAAAATACCATAGTTACAAGTGCATGTTTACCATATTTACATGCCATGCCATGACAAAAATACCATAGTTACAAGTGCATGTTTATATTTACATAGTGCATGCCATATTTACATGCCATGACAAAAATACCATAGTTACAAGTGCATGTTTTCCATATTTACATGCCATGACAAAAATACCATAGTTACAAGTGCATGTTTACTATTTACATGCCATGACAAAAATACCATAGTTACAAGTGCATGTTTACCATAGCACATCCGATGTTTGTTTTTACTACCTGCATGTTGCCATATCAGTTACAAGTGCATGTTTACTATTTACATGCCATGCAATGACAAAAAATACCATAGTTCAAGTGCATGTTTACATGCAACAAAAATCCATAGTTAAAGTGCATGTTTTCAAAATCATTTGTTACAGCATGTTTACCATAGCATGCCGCATGCCTCTCAGCATGACAAAAATACCATTTCATCTGTTTACTGCGTGACAAAAATAAATGCATGTTTAATATTTACATGCATTCTAAACTATTTAATAAATTTAGCTGAAATGATTGTATGATGCATTTAGGCCTGGTTTTGAGTCAGACTCGCGGGATGAGTGATGACTGCCGTGCCGTTTGTAATATAGAAACACCTTTAGCCTCTCGCGGGAACGGGAAGCTTAGCCACAGGATTGATTAGCTTTTCATGGTAATGGTGTTTATCATTAGCGCAGAGCCTCATCCGCTGCTGTATTAGCCGTAATGGGCGTTCGTGTGTGTTGAGTGATTGCTGTCAGTGTATACTGTGATCATAGCTGCCAGCGTGCAAGTGATCATTTATTTCAGCGTTAATGTTAGTGTGTGTGTGTGTGTGTGTGTGTGTGTGTGTCCATCATGGTTAGACCTCTGTCCTTGTGGCCATCACAAGTCCTGTCGATAGCATCCTTCACTGTTGTGACGTCGACCAGCCGCTGTTGCATTTTGCTTCAACTGGTCATATGCTCTGTGATCAAAATATGCTATCAGAATAAAATCAAAAATTGAGACTCTTGCACACTTTTTCAGTCCACATGTTTGTGCATGTGAGCATTTTATTATTGCACAAAGAAGATGTGCTAGTATCTTGGCATGTCATTTTCAGCAAATGTATTGCAAGGATTGAGTTTTTACTCTTTTTGAAGCTTTTAGCAATAGTTCAATCTTTTTTAGCGTAGGATGCACATCAAGCGTGTAACTGGTGCTTTTTCGGTGTATTTCATTGTTCTGCACTGAGACAAAAGTTTCACTCAAAACTTTTTAGTAAATTTCACAAATAATTCTAAAGAAACAGCAAGTAACACATTGAATTAAATGTGATGTTTTCAAGAAGAAAGACTGAAATAGTATTTTTATTTATAGTAGTGTTGCTGTAAATAATCCACAGTTTCCTGCTGGCCGTTTGTAGCCATTCATGTGTGCTGATTAATTTTTGTATTATTATTTTTTTTATGAAAAATATTTGTTGAAGCACAGAGTATGCTATTTCAGTCCTTCTACTAGATTTTTTTTACATGGAAAGTCATTTCATTTTCATCTTGGTTATTTAATTTCTTATTTCATTTTTTGTCAAACTAATATCTTAACACTTAGATTAAATAATGAATGAAGAAGGAGAAAAGGTTAAGTCGATGCATTATGAGTGCATTGAACTATGATATTCAATGCATTGTGTGAACAATATACACTGTTCAAAGTTTGGGGTCAGTTTGTTGTTTTTAAAAGAAATGAATAAATAGATATAATGAATGGATCTGAAGTGACAGTAAAGACATTTCTAATGTTGCAAAAGTTTTCTATTTCAAATAAATGCTGCTTTGAACTTTCTATTCATCAAAGAATCCTGAAAAATACAATGTATCATGATTTCCATAAAAATATTCTGCAGCAGAACACAGATAATAATCAGAAATGTTTCTTGAGCTGCATATTATTATGATTTCTGAAGGACACTGGAGTAATAATGCTGTAAATTCAGCTTTGATCGCAGCAATAAACAAAAGCCAAGACACTAACAAACTAGGTGTCCACTAAAATGAAAGCTGAAATAAAAAATAAAAAATAATAGGCAAAATAAATAAAAAATACGGCAGCCAAAATTATTAATTAAATTAATTAAATACTAAAAGTATTTCACAATAATTTATTTATTATTTTCACAATAATCCTGTATTTTTGATCAAATAAATGTGCGCACAAGACACCCTCTTTAAAAACTCGTACACAATCCCAAACTGTTGAACGCTATACTGTACATATGTGTGAACTACACATGCTTGTTGCGTGATGTAATGTATGACCAGTGTCACGTTCATCTAAGAACTGTTTATTTTGAATGGTCCATCATGGTTTGTATTGCATGCACTGGGTTCAAGAGGACACGGGGTTGGAAAACACATGTCTTGACAATGTTTTTGTGGGCAGGTGTCCAACTGGTTCGGAAACAAACGTATCCGATATAAGAAGAACATCGGAAAGTTCCAGGAAGAAGCCAACATGTACGCGGCCAAAACTGCTGTGACTGCGGCGAGTGTGGTGGCACACGGCAGCCAGGCCAACTCCCCGTCCACTCCAAACTCAGCAGGTGAGACCGTAACAACCCATCATATGGAGAGTGTAGGGCACAGTGTGGGACAGGTCTTGTGTTAGTACTGTATCTGAGAAGACTTTACTCTATGTGGAGCTGAAAAACGATTCACAGCATGTCCTGCTCCAGTCTCTTTAGTTCTCTTTGTGTAACTCGTCTAGTTAAAACACACCGCGTTGTGCTCCGGTGGAAGAACGTATGAGCATAGACTTCAGTGAGATACTTCTGTACAAATGAAAACATGACTGTAAGGGAGTCAATCCTTCAGCTGACCAAATATTATACAGACATACTACAGTTCAAAAGCTTGGGGTCGGTAAGATTGTTAATACTTTTGAAACAAGTCTCTTCTGCCCACCAAGGCTGCATTTATGTGATCAAACATACAGTAAAAACAATACAAGTGTGAAATATTATCACAATTTAAAATGTGAATTTATTTCTGTGATGCGCAGCTGTATTTTCAGCATCATTACTGCAGTCTTCAGTGTCACATGATCTTCAGAAATCATAATAATATACTGATTTACTGCTCCAGAAAAATTAATGATATTATCAGTGTTCAAAACAGTTGTGCTGATTAATTTTTTGTGGAAACAATTGAATGTTTTTTTCAGGATTCCTTAATGAAAAGAATGTTCAAAAGAACAGCTTTTTAAAAATATTAATATTTGGTAATACTATAAATGTGTTTCCTGACACTTTTGGTCAATTTAATATGCTAAATAAAAATATACATTTCTTCAATTTTAAAAATCAAAATCATTTGAGTTTTACTGACCCCAAAATGTATAAAAGTAGTGTACATTTTTTACAAGTTAACAAAAACAGTTATGATTATAAAAGTTGGATTTTTTCTCATTAAAATAGTGGAAATGTTGACTTAAGATCACATTTTTCTCACAAACATGTTTTTGTTTTCATCAAATAGAAAATGTCATTTGCTCTCACTGGGTCTGTTGTTTTTTAGCTAAAAAAAGAAATTCAATTATTATTATAAAATCAATCCAAATATGCA
This sequence comes from Schizopygopsis malacanthus, assembly GCA_027474115.1. NCBI lineage: Eukaryota > Metazoa > Chordata > Actinopteri > Cypriniformes > Cyprinidae > Schizopygopsis > Schizopygopsis malacanthus. Next base: position 32,773,164 of record CM049877.1, on the reverse strand, counting down.
CATATCTGTTTTTTTCTGTGGCGTCAGCTTTCTCTGGCTTTGAGCTGAATCTCTCCTGCTTAGCATCGTTGTCTTCTTTATGGGCTGCTGGATCTTATGCTCTGAAAAGCTTATCTAACTATAACTGCTATTATCTAACTTCTCTTGAATTCTTCAAACTCATTTCTCTGGCTTGTTCTGTCTCTCTCTGTCGTGTTTGTGCACCTCTCAGGTTCTGCTGGCTCTTTTAACATGTCAAACTCTGGAGATTTGTTTATGAGTGTTCAGTCTCTGAACGGGGACTCGTACCAGAGCTCTCAGGTGGGAGCCAATGTGCAGTCACAGGTATAGTACCAATACATCCCTACAGAAACCTCACAGCACCAGCACACACTGCAGAAACATGATGAACATTTCTAGTGTGTGTGTGTGCGTGTGCGTGCGTGCGTGCGTGCGTGCGTGCGTGCGTGCGTGCGTGCGTGCGTGCGTGTGTGCGTGCGTGTGTGTGTGTGTGCGTGCGTGTGTGTGTGTGTGTGTGTGTGCGTGCGTGTGTGTGTGTGTGTGTGTGTGTGTGTGTGCGTGCGTGCGTGCGTGTGTGAGTGCGTGTGCGTGCGTGCGTATGTGCTTTAAGTTAAAAATGGAAAGTACCGTATTGACCCGAATATAAGACGACCCTCCTTTTTCCAAATGTGCCTTTTGGGAAAAGGCTTTTTGAAAACCAAATATTGTTTGTTATTGTTTTTTTCTGTAAAGAATTTTTTTTTTCTTAAATTATTTTCATATTGCATATTTTTCCTATTTCATTTTGGTTTTGAAAGTATGGTGAATACTGCCAAAATGTATCAACAATGACATGTAAAAATATACACTTTTTGATATACTATAAAAATAAGAGGTATCTCATCTGAATGATATAACATTTACGCCATCCATCTCATAGTAGCCTGCCAAAGTTTTATTAACAGTAGAAGTGAAATCTTATAGTCTTCAGATTATAAGACTATAAGAGTCTTATAGTCTCTGTTTGTGCTGTTTCTGTTTTAAAATCACTTAATTACACAATTAAGCATAAGCATAAACATACACATAAATTGTGTAAAATCTTTCAGTTTGAACATTTTAAATGATATCTGAACTTTTCTATTAATGCGTTTCCGTATTGCATGACACATACACTACTGTTCAAAAGTTTGAGGTCAGTAAGATTTCATTCATTTATTGGAAAGAATACTTTTATTCAGTGAGGTTGCATTAAATTGAACAAAAGTGTCAGTAAAAACATTTATAATGTTACAAAACATTTCTGTTTTAAATAAACGCTGTTCTTTTAAACTTTCTGTTCATCAAAGAATTTTGAAAAATTAAATGTATCACAGTTTCCACAAAAATATTGTGCAGCACAACTGCTTTCATCATTGATAATAATCAGAAATATTTCTTGAGCAGCTAAGATTCCCCTTTCTGTCAAACATATTTTAATGCATGTAGAAAACTCTTTTATGAAGTGAACTCACTTAAAGAGTTTAGTAGAATTTTTAGAATTGTTATCATATGTTAATGTAAAAATGTTGTGCAATATAACTTGTCTTTGTTTGTTGTTTTTATTGTATTTGTTATGCTTGTATTTTTTCAATAGTGTTTGCCATGAAAATAGCCTGAAGATGCTGACGTGGCATTAAATAAAAATATACTACTACTTGAGCAGCAAATCAGCATATATTGTATATTATATTATATAATTGTAATAATATTTCACAATTTTGCTATTTTTACTGTATTTTTGAGCAAATAAATGCAGCCTTGGTGACCAACTTTTACTAGCCGCAAACCCTTGAACAGTAGTGTACTATATTTATCTTGTTCTGTCTTCAATTTTGGATCATTTTTGTTCTAATGCATCCTAATGTCCTCAATGCTACTAACCCAAGTAAGGAATCGTATGAGGCAGCATATGGACAATGCTGTCTAGGTAGGCAGCTCACTAGGCTTTAGAACAGAGCCGTGATGAGACTGGCTTTGTAATGTGTTTTATTGTTCGCTTGTCATCACGTGTTTTATAGTTGTTTGCTTTCTTCGACCTTGCTTTCTTCTTTGTCGTGTCGTCTGACTTTGCTTTGTTTGTGACCTTGCCGTGTTGTTTCAGGTGGATACCCTTCGCCATGTTATCAGCCAGACAGGAGGATACAGTGACGGCCTCGCAGCAAACCAGATGTACAGTCCGCAGGGCATCAATGTAAGGCGAGACAAAAACACTTCCTCTTGTTTTGCCCTCTACCAATTATTTCAAAGCCATAGGGCTCAGAATGCCACTTAGTGCGACTTGTCTGGGAATCGTGGTCACTTAGTTGATTGCCTGTGTGTCGCGAGCGCCACGGGCGGCGCGCTGCCCAGCGAGACGTGGTCACGAGAGCGGCCCGCATCTGTCTGAGCCCATCACATCCAATCAGATCGGCCCGGCACCTGCAGCCACGCGCCCCGCTGACGGGAACAGGTGACACCGGCTGCAAATGTATGGCCCCTCGCCGTGCCCCAAAGTCACCTGACCCTGATTATCCCCCCAAGGGCGGCACAGAACAACACTCGGCGCTAAAAATACAGCCGCGCGCCTATGGTAAAACACTCGTAGGAGGACATCTTGTGTGTTCGGGAGGGAAGGGGCGCTGCTGGCAACTTGGCATGCCGAGAAAATTCACAGCGACAAGCCGTGTGGTAAAGAGGAAAATCAATACGACAGACACGCGGGGAGCGGAGTGTGGACTTGGGACAGCAATCCGAGCACATTGCTCAGATCAGGTTCCTGCCGAGCTAATGGCCTTGACAGCGAGCCGAGCCGAGAGAGAGAGAGAGAGAGAGAGAGAGAGAGAGAGAGAGAGAGAGAGGAGGAGGAGGAGGAGAGAGAGAGAGAGAGAGAGAGAGAGAGAGAGAGAGAGAGAGAGACAGAGAGAGAGAGAGAGAGAGAGAGAGGAGAGAGAGAGAGAGAGAGAGAGAGAGAGAGAGAGAGAGAGAGAGAGAGAGAGAGAGAGAGAGAGAGAGAGAGAGAGAGAGAGAGAGAGAGAGAGAGAGAGAGAGAGAGAGAGAGAGAGAGAGAGAGAGAGAGAGAGAGAGAGAGAGAGAGAGAGAGAGAGAGAGAGAGGAGAGAGAGAGAGAGAGAGAGAGAGAGAGAGAGAGAGAGAGAGAGAGAGAGAGAGGAGAGGGAGAGGAGGGGGAGAGAGAGAGAGAGAGAGGAGAGAGAGAGAGAGAGGGAGAGAGAGGGAGGGAGGAGAGAGAGAGAGAGAGAGAGAGGAGAGAGAGAGAGAGAGAGAGAGAGAGAGAGAGGAGGAGGGGGGGCTGAGGCCGGTCGGTGTCTCCGTCCCGCTTCCGTTCTGCCGCGCTCCGCCGGCCGTATGTTAATGAGATCAAATATATTCGCGGGAAAAGCACGGGTTTATGTAAATCCTGTCCTGCTTTTTTTGGAGGAGGGGGGGGATCGTGGGCTTGACTGCTGCACAAACACACAGAACGGTGCTCGGGTCACATCAACTGCTTTCAAACGCATTTAATACAGCATTCACACTGAATAAATCATTTATTTAGATTTACAATTAATTGCATAATATAGGCCTACACAGTTCCCGTGGTCAAGTTTAGAAATATATAATAAAATATAATATATCATATTTATGTTTAAAATATAAGGGGCAGCTATTTTTTTATTACTGCTTTTATTCAGTGAGAACGCATTAAATTGATCAAAAGTGACAGCAAAGGGGATTTTTTATGTTTTTTTATTTCCAATAACTGCTGTTTTTTACTTTCTATTCATTAAAGGATTCGGAGAAAAAAAATGTTTTACTGTTTCCACAAAAATATTAATCTGCAACCTCTTATCATTGATAACAATCAGAAATGTTTGAGCAGTAAATCAGTATATTATAATGATTTCTGAAGATCATGTGACACTGAAGACTGGAGTAATGATGCACATCACAGGAATAAATAATATATTTTGTATATATTCACATATAAAATATTTATTTTAAATTAATCAAATTAATGCAACCTTGGTGACTTTCAAAAACATTTAAAAAATCTTACCGACTCCACATTTTGAATGCTAGTGTATATTACTGTACATAATATTGTTACATGAAGTGTATTCAAAATTAATTAAATCTTAAAATGATTTACATAATGAATGCAAATTCAAAATCTAAACTATTAGATATTGAAAGTGTGAGTGCATTGAATCTACATGAATCCTTATCCATTGATATTAATTAGTCAGATGATGTGTTATTTATAGTTTTGTAGCAAATTATAGCATCAGTGTAAATTGTCTGCATGTTCACAGGAGCACATATATCAGCTAATTTGAGATTTAATAGTAGTTCATCCATTCAGAGCTGAAATATCTTGTGTTATAATGCATGCACATTTTCTCCTAAATGATGTGGACACTTAAGTGACAGTTATTAATGTCTGAATGACGCTGCATTAGATAAGTTGACCTCACAAATGTCTTCCACTAGTGTTTCACAACCATAGTGGCACAGTTCGTTTTGCTTGTAGTGTTTTTTCTTCAAATTAATGACACGTGCTTTGATATTTTACTATCAATGCAATGACATTCATGCATTTTTAATTGTGACTGACGTGTTCAGATACTTTGGGGGAAATTGAGAAACGTAAAGCATTAGTGGCACGCAAATGAAAGAGATGACTTCTGATATTGTGTGTGTTGTTGGTTTACAGCATGCATTGATTCAACAGCAGCGTTTAAGACATCTCCTCTGTTCTTTTACTGGGTTTGATTGAGGAACATGATGCTGTGAAATGCAGTGTTAATGTCGAAAGCATTGCTTTCACTGCTGTCTGAGATTAGTGATGGATTCTGTGTTTCATTCTCTCTGTGTCCTTCACTGATTCCGGTTTTACTCTTGAGTCTTGATTCTTTTCTCTCGGTGCCTCTCAGTGTGTGTGTGTGTGTGTGTGTGTGTGTGTGTGTGTGTGTGCGTCTGTGTGTGTGTGTGTGTGTGTGTGTGTGTGCGTGTGTGTGTGTGTGTGTGTGTGTGTGTGTGTGTGTGTGTGTTGTGTGCCTGTGTGTCTGTGTGTGCGTGTGTGTGTGTGCGTGTGCGTGCGTGTGTGTGTGTGTGTGTGTGTGTGTGTGTGTGTGTGTGTGTGTGCGTCTGTGTGTGTGTGTGTGTGTGTGTGTGCGTGTGTGTGTGTGTCTGTGTGTGCGTGCGTGTGTGGTGTGCGTGTGTGTGTGCATGTGTGTGCGTGCGTGTGTGGTGTGCGTGCGTGCGTGTGTGTGTGTCTGTGTGTGCGTGCGTGTGTGTGTGCGTGTGTTTGTGCGTGCCTGCGTGCGTGTGTGTGTGTGTGTGTGTGTGTGTGTGCGCGTGTGCGTGTTTGTGTGTGTGTGTGTGTGTGTGTGTGTGTGTGTGTGTGTGGTGTGTGTGTGTGTGTGTGTGTGTCAGTATAAAAGACAAGCATCACACACAGAGCTCTTGCACGCTGATTCCTGTTTTCAGACTGACAGAAACCAACTAAATGACTCATAATGATTTAATTGAGAGGGTTTTTGACTTTGTAAAAACAAAAAAATGATTCACATCTTACATTGTGTTCGCTCATTTGACCAAAACACACTACAACACACTAAAAACAGTAATATTGCATTTTAATACTGCGTTACATTATAAAATCTATTCACATAGAAACAAAATATGGTACATTTTAATATTTCAAATTGTGATAGTTTTTGATGTGAATTCAATATATTCAAAAAAATGTAATTTATTTCTGAGATGCAAATCTGAGTTTTCAGCATCATTACTCCAGTCTTCAGCATCACATGATCTTCAGAAATCATTCTAATATACTGATATATTATATATTAAATGTTTATGTTTTTTCAAAATAATAAAATTTTTTTTTTTTTTACGGTTTTAGTTCACTTTAAAAACCCTGGTAAAACATCCTGCTTCATTTAAAAATGCTAAATGTCATAAATAAATCCGATATACGGGTCATTTTGACCTATATGAGAGTTTTGTGTTTTTGGAAATAAAAATAATCTATTCAACGTTTCAACAAATGTATGATTTAATTGTATTCATTTTATAAACATGACACATTCTACACACTGAGATGAATGGATTTGACCATGAAATATTGATCTACAGTCCATTCTTCTCTGATATCGTCATGTTTATTTGACAGAAAATGTGCCTGATTGTTGATGTGTGTGTCGTCTCTCCGTCAGGCGAACGGTGTCTGGCAGGACCCCACCACCCCGTCCTCCGTCACCTCCCCCACAGAAGGACCCGGAAGCGTTCACTCCGACACCTCCAACTGATCCATCATCAGACGTCTTCATGCTACCTCTCCAACATCCACACTAGACACAGCGCTCTACTGTATGTCTCCGCTTCATCGTCACTGCAAGCATCACGTCATGTTTGAAACTAGGTTGCAATTTTACCATAGTGCCAAAGTACTTTTATACATCACACGTCGTTTTACATTATAATAGACTCGTGCTCGAGCACTGCGTCTGAGCTGAACTAGATTTCTGTTCGTCTAATAACCTTTGCTTTGAATCTCCAAATACTTGGTTTATGTACATAAGGGAAAATCATAAGTTCCCTGCTTTAGTGAGGAATAAAGGCAATGCGGTTTAGACTTAGATATCTAAATATTCATTTCTAAAGTTATTAGCATAACTTTGCATTTGAAGTGCGTCACACTTTGGTTTATTCATGTAATCTTGATGATTTTTGTCTGATATTTATGTACAGACACACAAATCCCTTTATATATCCTCTTCATCATCATCATCATCAGCGCACATCAGAACGCAATAAAAGGCAATCAGAAGTGAACCAATCCCAAATGTGAAATGGTTTCGCCTTCTCTCCGGGCGACCTTGATACCAAAAACCACAGGCGTGTCCGCTCTTCCGTTCACATCCCATCCTTCATGCTGTAAATCGTGTCAAATCCTGAAACCAAAAATCCACGGGTGTTTCTTGAGAAGAAAGGAGAAGCTCACGATGGCACACTAATGCAGAACGGGGGTTGGATATATTTTTGATGCCCTCCTGTTGTGATTGTCATTTCTGATTGGCCATATCTTTGATTTCTCGCAAGCATAATGTGAATGCGCTAGCTTCTATATGTAGATGTGCACCTTTACTCTTCTTTTGCTCTCTTCATAACCGCAGCATCCACGCTCTGCTCGGTGGATTGAGAAGGAGACATGTAGAGGTTTCGGAGCTCTAGATAGTCTTTCTTTGGTTTGCCGTCTCATTGCTCAGCAGCACCGTATTCAGAAAAGCTCATATAATGATGCTTATAGTTTTTGCATATACAGCGGTTTGTAAAACATCAAATGTTTACTTTGTTGCATGTCTTTTGTTCTTAAACTCCTGCAGTGTTTTTGAATGTTTCTTCTTTTATATCAAGCGCAGAGACGTTCTCTTGTCAAGTTTGAACTTGTAAGATCTCTGCAGATGTATAAAAGGAATACAATGGAACAGCAAACTATTGTCTTTTTGATTCCAACTCGTTTTTGTGAAGAAAAACTAACAAGGTGTAGGTTTTTTGGTCTCTTCATTTGTACTGGTAATGCATATTCCAAATAAATAGTTGCTTTTGTTGCAATATGTTTCTCTCTGGTGTCTGGTTTCATTTGTGCATTCATAATCAAATAGTGTGCTATTTTTGTGTGAATGAGATGTTCTATTTTCTGTCATATTTTCAGTTTTCATATTCATTTAGAAGATGTTTTTATGATTTTTTTCATATTAATTTAGAAGATGTTTTTATGATTGTGTGTGTGTGTGTGTGTGTGCGCGCGTGCGTGCGTGTGCGTGGTTGTGTGCGTGTGCGTGTGTGTGTGTGTGTGTGTGTGAGTGCGTGTGTGTGTGTGTGTGTGTGCGTGTGTGAGTGCGTGCGTGTGCATGTGCGTGTGTGTGTGTGTGTGTGTGTGTGTGTGTGTGTGTCAGTATAAAAGACAAGCATCACACACAAAGCTCTTGCACGCTGATTCCTGTTTTCATACTGACAGAAACCAACTAAATTACTCATAATGATTTAATTGACAGGGTTTTTTACCTTGAAAATAGAATGAGATATTCTATTTTCTGTCATATTTTCAGTTTTCATATTAATTTAGAAGATTTTTTTATGATTTTGTAATTTATGGAAAATTTAAATGTGACGTTAGAATAAAAGAGAAACTGAGAATTCTCAAGTGGTTTCTTGATTATTATCATAGCTGTATATGTACTTGTATATGTACAGTTTTAGTTATTTTAGTATATCAACTTTAACCTTGGCAACAGCTGGAATTATTTCAGAAGTGTATAATTGTTTAATAGTTTTGCTTTTAGTTTTAGTTAACTATAACAACACTGATATTTTAAATGTGAAATATGATCAGCCTAATATATAACTGGGTCATTTTGACCTAGATCGTCTAGTACATCACTCTTCTATTGTTTGAATACTATATGAAATATTTCCAATAACTTAATATACTGATCTAGTCAGTGACTGGTCATGCTCTGTAATAAAATGAACCTTCATCTCCTTCTCTCAGATGAATCTGGTTGATTTTGTGCTGATGTATGAGGTTGTAAACCATATATTTTTAGTTGATGTGACTGAAATAAATCACGTGTCTGACTCTGAGATGCAGAAACCTCGTAGCCTACACAATTAAGATCATGTTTAAAAACCTGCAGACTCATTCTCAAGAAACAGAATCAATTGTGTGTTGAATTTATTGTTAGATTTTGTTTTAATGAGATGAGTTCATTGTCATGGAACTGGTTATAGCCTAATATTAAAAATCAACTTGCCTATATTTTGCTTTTACTAAATCGATAACATCATCATGCTTTCAATGTGTAGTTTTGTTTTAAAATGCTTTTTTCTGTGAATTTGTTCATGCACATTGTGCTCGAGGCTGTAAACACATTTAGCCATTGTAAACACTGATATAAGCTAAATATGCTGACCACCACTAACCTGAAAAACCTTTTCAAATGAAATGATAAAATGCAAAAACATCTGAATTTGCGTTTTTCCTGGGAATGCCCCTCGGGTCTTACTGTAGGAGCATGACCCCAGCAGCGCGTGTGTGTGAGATGCAGGGCTCCGGTGGTTAAATGCGATGCTTAGGTCCATTGTTTCCCGCGTGCACTTCATAAACACGCGCGCTCTCGGCCTCGGCGGGAAGCGTCTCTCTCTATCTGCCGCTTCAGGAGCGTCTCTCTCAAAGCTCAGTAGCCCGGGACTGATGTCTGGACAACAAAATGTCCAAAATGGGGGGTGGGGTGAATGCAAAGCATCGCACGTTTATTGATAGCCACCATTTAGAGTATCTCTCCCACTGCGCAAAGACACGTCTAAACGACGTCTTTTGTACGTCGTTTTTGAACGTCCAATTTTGGTCCCCTAAAGGTGCAGACTGTGACGCCAGATGACGTCTTTTTTCCAACGTCTATCGAACGTCCAGTATTGACGTCCACAGGACCTCTATATAAGGGCTAATTGTAGGCCAAATGTGGTCGTCTTTTTCTACATCAAACAAACTTATTTTAGACATAATTTTATACTGCTTATAGGCTCTGTACATAACTGTAGTCCCATTTCACAAGGTGGCATACTGTTCAAGTTAATTTCCCTATAGTTTCATTTGATTGTCTCAGCAGCAGATGATAAATGGAAAAGCATACAAAGGTGTAATGCATTTCCAATTCAATCCCGCTGCTGAGCCAAACGAAGCTATAGGAAAATTAACTGCTACAGGAAACAGGTCCTTCACCTTCTGGAAACACGGGACTAGTTATAAACAGAGGTTTACAAATAAATCACAACTCAATCACCACTCACTTATTTCCTTCTGTATTGTTTTTAATAGGCACAAACGTCACTAATAAGCTTTCACTAGTTAAATTTCCTGCCAACTACCATTCAAATCTAGGAACATGAATTTAATGGCTTGCATACATCACTTCAATGTTGAGCATCGTAACCTAAAAACCATTCTAAAATCAACACTGGTGGTAAAATACAAACAAAAAACAACACAATAATATTAAGTTACACAGCCCACCTTGCGTGGGTCTTTACCACAACACCAAATGTACAACACTAAAAATTAAAGTGCTTAACTGAATGCACTTTGTGGTAAAATTGAAACCTAAGCAACTATAATAAAAACAGGAAAGACTCTGAAGCGGTCATCCTTATGAAGTCCTCTGTGGCTGTGTCATCAAATTTCATGACTGCATCTGCACAAGTAGAAAAAGACAAATTATTAGAAATATGCAAAGGCAATCTGCAGTCATACACCAAGTCCCCATATTTGTAAGCAAAATATGTTTACTATCCATCCACTACCAATATTGGATTAATACAAAACCACCATACCAAATGTTACAATTGCCATGGTAGACCGTTAGCAGTTAATTTTAAATGTCAACTGGGAAGGAAATGTTTTGTCCAATCAATTCATTATTCACAGACTGGCAGGAGCTAATTATCTTTCCTTGGTCAACATTAAATATGAGCTTACCTTTTATTGCTTTATAAACCTGCGTCTTCTCCAAAGATTTCTTGCCCTTTTTCCCCTTCATATTGAATTGCGCCATTAGTGAAGAGCCTAAAGAAAAATAAATTACATTTATAAATCAACGCAAATGATACATGTAGGAATAACATTACACATCTCATAAACCCTTTATACTACGTCCCCTCCTTTTATCCCTCTACAACAAATCTCCTTGTCAAGAACAGCTGGTCTATAATTAAGCGCTCTGTGTGTCAATTTGTGCTCTAAGGCCCACTGTCTTAGGTCATCTTCAAAGCTGCTGGTCACCTCAGCTTCATCATTTGGTTCCTTTTCTGAGTCAGTAGACCAATAGTCCACATCAGTGTCAAAGTCAAAAATATCTGATGTCCCAGGAACAGTGTCACTGATGAAACTATGCGGGATCCCAGGCACATTGTCACTGCTACAACTATTCAGAGTCCCAGGCGCACGGTCACACTTTTTTTTAATGCCACAATTTTCATCATCGCTGTCAGAATAACATAGAAGTTGATTGAGTTCTCTTTGGCGTTTTCGCCATTCTCTCATCCTTAAAGCCATCTGTAAACACTGATGTGATCCCAAGTTAAGTTTACTTGTACCGTTTATTTGACTGGAGCAAGTGCAAAGAAAAGGAGGATGAGGTCATAACACCTTGTTTAGGTGCTCTAAAGGGCAGGACACCTCACTCCACGTCCAAAATGAAGGAGACACTGCACGCCACCTGACAGAAAGACAAAAGAAACACCCAACTAAAGCTTTACAATACTCAGTAATATTGAGATGGTGTGGATTATATATACACTGAAGATCAGTGTTAAACAAGTAACACTATTCAGTGTTCAAGTTAATTGAGATAAATAAGTGACGAATTAACACCTGCTGTTAACAAACAGAATTAGGGCCCTGTGGTTTCCGTGATGCAGAAAACGCAGACGGAATTACAGAATATGGAAATATTAGATTCAGTCATTTTTAAAACACATTACAACTCGTTTTGAAACTACATAATGCATGATTATAGTGTAACGTTTTATGATGGACGCGAATACAGTCGCGTTGTGCTTTGAATTCTCAAAGAAACAGATCAAACAACACGTTATATGATTATATTGTATATCTTGGAAGGGAATAACGTTACAGTCGTGTTGTAATCACTGAGAGATGCAATGCTAATTGTAACTTAGCCACAGCAGGTTTAATTAAGACAACAAAGCTAATTAAAACAGCTAAATACATAAAATTAACTAAGCGGACCGAACTTACCTTCAACTGAGTAGAAAACGACGATTTTGGATCGATTTGATAGAAGCTGAACAAAGCCGAGCAGCCACTTGCTTCAAAAGTACGCGCCGAATGCTTGTTGCCTCGGCCAATCAGAGTGGCGTTTACTGGTTGGATCATGATGACGTAATACCTCAGCCAATCAAAGTGGCGTTTGCAAGTTGGGTTATGATGACGTGCTGCCTATCAAACGCAAGTTCCACCACTGCAATGTTAGCTTTCGGCTAACTAAGTTAGAATGCTTCATTTTCTAGCCTACAGTGTTGTATTTGCCTTGATAACATGTTATACACAATCGGAGACGATATGACACAAACCGGTCCAGAGACAATTAAAATAAACATGTAAATAAGAGAAAAAAAACTGTAAAATGTCAAACGTAACTTTACTCAATAAACAAATAATTAAATAACAAATAATGTTTCATCACAAATAACCTATATTGATATTCATTAACCATGTTGGTAACAACAATGTTGATATTTGTCTTAAATAAAATACATATTACATTCATTAATAATGTAAATTTCCTGCACATGTCTTAGACGTCCAAAAAAGTTACCTAGTCCGACGTTCAAATGTTGAACGGCATATTGACGTCCAGATGGGGTCTTGGTTAGACGTCCAAATAGTGGACCTAGTTTGCACGTCGTGTAGACGTGCAGAATAAGTCTTGGACCGACTGACGCAATATAGACATAATCTGCATGTCCGTCAGACGTCTAATGTTTAGTGGGCTGTAGTCCATGTTTCACTCACCACGAGCTGGACATTGAACCTTTGAGTGAATCAGACCCGTACACAACATTAAATACACACTCAAAAATAAATACAATTCGTAAATGTAATGAGTTAGAAAAAAGGCAGCTTTAAAATGCCATTGTATAATCTGTGCCTAAGTAGCTAGATCGTTTACAGGCCTTCACTTGAAAGCTCTACTCAGGAACAAAGATCACTTCTGAGACTGACCCAGAGACACTGTAAGAAAAACAACAACACCAGAAAATCACAAAGAGACTCATAATGAGACATAAAGATCCCAGAAATAGCCTTTTTTTCAAAAGTTTTGAAATGACATCTCTAAACCCATCATGGAGCACGAGGCATAATAAACAGAATGAGGCTTTTATGATGCGCGTGTCCTGTATAAACAAAACAACATGCGTGCGTGTGTGCGCGTTCTGCATAACGCGCGTGTGATGTAGCGAATCAATGCCAGTACAATGCACGCGCATCCTCCTCATCCTCACGAGCTCGCCGCAGGGGCGGATGGGATGGGAACAGCTCTCGGGTCTGCGCGGGGATTACGGAGCAGAGGGAGGACGCGCCGCGTCTGCATCGAGCGATGAATTGGAAGCGTTCTGCGCCAGGGCTTTATCGTGTTGATGGGAAGCTCAAGCTAGCTAAAGCTCCTCCCTAATGAGAGAGAATAGAGATCAGGTTAGATGTTGGTATCGATTTTCTGCTTAATTCAGGAGGACGTGCGTAACCGTGAGGCGCGTCACCAACCTTCCCAAAAAGAGCCTCGCGCGTTCCGTGCGGATCAAAGCGCAGAACGCGTCGCCGATCGCGGAAACGCTGTCAGTTCTGACGAGATGAACTTTCTCGATGTGGGTGTTGGAAGTTAAACAGCGCGGCTTTTGTGAGAAGCGCCTAAAGCGGCTCGTGTTAATGAATCAGACGCGCGTTTGCGCATCTTTGAAAACAGCGCCTCGAGACAAACAGCAAACTTATCTCTTTGAAACAGCGCGCAAGCGAAGGGCGTGTGGGACGCGTCGCGCGGATGGCAGATTGTCTGAGTCCTGCTCATCCGGACCCGTGTCTATTCTGTCTTTCTTGTCAAACAATTCTCTGTTTTGAAGGATTAAACGCGCGTTTGGCAGAACAAAAAGCCTGTTTGATTCGCAGTTTCCGCTGCTTTGGAGGGTCAGGTTAAGTTGGTTTGTTTGATACGTTATTTAAGTGTGTTGCAGGGGTCAGTGTTTGTTGTTATTTCTGTCTCAGCTGAGGATAGATCTCGTGAGCTCTATATTTCTCTGTCTGAGACTGTCGAGTAAAAACATCTCCCTGCAACATGACAGCAAGACTCTCCAAAATCTGTGAACTTCATTTTTAAATCATAGATGAGGGAATGTTTCAATGACAACAAGAACAACAAACTATAGAAGCTTGTTTCTGCCACTGAATACATAATGTAAAAGGTATTGTGATTCTGATTTGTTTAACATACTTTCATGATAAACTTGCAATTGTAAGAAATTGAGAGAATTGTGAGCTTCCATAGAATTACGACTCACACATTTAATTCTCAGTAGTTTATCAGCAATCCTAACACTGTCAAACACACATGCTAACAAACAACAACTTACTTACACATAGTAAGAATTGGTTATACAGACTAAAACAGAAGTGAAACAAGCAGTAAGAAAGATGATAAATAAAAAGCCATACTTTTATCCTTTGCCGTGTCCCTGCCCGGTCACACGGTAGAGTCGATGGTCTTTACACTCTTCGGTCTTCTCACGAGGAGGTCTTCACGCGACGGCTGCCGCGGTAAACTACGCTTTTTTGACATTTTCTATTACAGTTCTACCAGATTTAATGGTAAATATTTGCAGATACTGTTTGAAATAGAGAAGGAAAAAAAAGGTGACAGTCGAAATTCTCAGCAATTATGTATTCATTAACACACACAGAACACAAAAGGGAAGGGAAATGTTATACCTAATGTATGTGCACATAGGAATGTGATTCAATCTAGGAATCCTCTGAGAAGATTCATGTGTCACCCGCCGATGCTCCTGATGTGATAATTGACTCCAAGAACTCGAAAGTGTCCCAAAGCGCTCTGATTTTGACTTGCAGATTTAGCATTAAACACCCGCGTGGTGCGGCGTGAGGTGATACTGAAGGTGTGTGAAGTCGTGTGTCGCGGGTGACGAGCGGGTAACAGCGGGGTTCAAAGAATAATGCTTTTCCCTGCTCATAAAGTGTATGATGATCCAGCAAATAGATTGGTTTTTATTGCACAATGTGTGCCATGATAAAGAAAAACAAGTCGTCATACATGTCCAATGGTATACTACAATGGCACCGTGTAGTCATTTTTTATTATCAATGCTATAAACCTACGTTTAATGCTCAGATGTGATCACTACGACATTCACGTGAACCGTAAAACAAAGCATGAAAGCTAGAATGAAACAAAACGTGCAGGAATCATAACATTTATCTCCTCAATGAGGTACATTCAATCAGAAACCAACTGTTTACACACACAAGCACTGTGATTGATGACAGGAGCGTCCAGTGCAGAAGACAGTACAGATATAATGCACCATTCATAATAGACAAACATAATTATCAACGCTCAGAGAGGAGGTGACACGAAAGTCAAGCCAACCTTTGTCAAGAACATGTTACTCATATTTCCTAAATCTACTAAATGGTTTTTAATTTTGATTTTTTTTTTTTACATCGATAGTTAAACACATTTCACCCTTATTTTCTAGTTGTGTATTGTGAAACAAAGAATGTATGATTTAAATCAAGTATTTATTCATTATTTAGCACATCCGAATGTGCTGAATGCTAATTAAAATCCAGTCATTATATTATTTTCTACAGTAGTACATTACCAGGCTCACACCATTTCACAAACCCTGCAGTGTTTGGTAGGTTCTCCTGGATTTTGGGATCTCAAGTGAACCGTTAGTGATAAAATAGGAACAAAATGAATTGAAAGCATAAATAAAATAAATGAAATAGAGTTAAAGCCACTTCCTGGTGATCCACGGACAGACTGAGGAGCGCTGGGTCCGTTTATCTGAGAGAAGATGCTAATGAAGGCCACAAATAAAGTCCTCGTGTAATTCCCAGCTCTATCAAGATATCAAAACATAATGCATGTCCACAATGACCACAATTTTAATATCGAAATGGTAAAAGATAAGCTCCCAAATCAATATGTCAACTTTTAATGAAAATGGAAAATTTGAATAATTAAATAAGCATATAATAATGAATTCAAATCAAAATTCTCTTCATTAAAATACACTAACATTCAAAAGTTTGGGGCCAGTAATATATACTGTATATTAAAGAAGTCCTTCTGCTCACCAAAGCTGCATTTATTGAATCAAAAATATAGCAAAAACTGTAATACTGTGAAACAATACCTGTTTTCTATTGTAATATATATATAAAAGTAATTTATTTCTGTGATGCGCAGCTGTATTTTCAGCGTCACATGATCTTCAGAAATCATAATAATACGCTGATTTACTGCTCAAGAAACATTTCTGAAGATAAATCTTATTTTCCATAATTCTTTGATAAATAGAAAGTTCAAAAGATCAGCATTTATTAGATTTTTTTTTTTTTTTTTACTGTCACTTTTTTAAAATCAAGGATGCATCAATTTAATGCATCCTTGCCGAATAAAAGCATTAGTTATACTTTAGTATTAGTAATGCCAAACATGAGAATGGCGGAGCACTTAGCCCTCAGAAACACATTCAATAAAAAGCCAGCATTGCCACCTAGTGCCTGAAATAGACCTAATGTTTAGTAGGCCTCGTGCTCCTTTCACTGTGTTTCTCAATATTACATTTGTATTGAAATCCTGAAATCTGATTTGACAAAAGAAAATTTGATAACACAAGATTTCCACAAATTAGTTTATTGAAAATGCACAAAACAAATGAGCTTTTTTGCTCCGTTTTGGTATCACTCAATGCAGCATTTATGAAGGAAACTCATCGGTTGTAAGGATGCATGGTGGATGCAGACTTGATGTTAGTCTTGATGTTGCTGGGCATTTTACCTGAGTAGAATTAAATCACAGCATGAGCATGATAAATGGTGATTTGTGCATGCATGTATTTCTGAACGTCATTGAATGTGGTACCAGGTTGTCCAGGCTGCTGTTGGGCGACCGGTCCTCCCATGCCGGCCTGATGGCCCGTGGTTCCAGCGATTGTGACCTGCTGTAGTGTGGGACCCGTGGACATCATCGGCTGTCCAGGGTGACCCGGAGGGACGGCTCCGGGTGGCCGACATTTCGAGAGTCCCTTTCCGAACCCCACCGCTGCCACCAGAGCATTCGTGTCGGCGGGATTGAAGGATGGCTTGTTCTGTCTCAAAGCTGAAGAGAAACATCTATTTAACATCAATGTGGGGGGGGGGGGGGCGATATGACCAAAATCTTATATCACGATATGACCAATTTTACATCATGATAACAATATATATCACAATATAGTGATTTATTTTCTTTTAAAAAGGTTTTTATTATATTAAAATCTTTAATACCATATAATTTTCATAATCCTTGTCACCAATGTCAATATCAAACTAATACAAGCCTAAAGAGAGAAACTCAACCTCACTGAAGATAATAAACAGTCAGTGATGAAATACGGATAAGAAACTAATTGCAAGCAATAGGACAAAAAACTACAATAAATAAGAAACACTACATACATTGTGTAAATTAATAAGTCTTCACTCATTTAATTATATATATCTATCTATGATAGATATAATTAACACGTGTATTATGTATAGATTCTATACATATTATAAATATATCATTATTATTGTTATTTATTCTCATTAAAGTTACAAAAGTGATTTAGTCGAGAGCAGTGTGCTATGATTAACATGAATGACAGACAGAATGAATATTGGAACGCTTCCCCTTTAAGAGCGAAGTCCGGATCTAATACACTGTTACATTGTGTTTCCTCTTTCTGCTGTTTACTCGCTCTTAAGACCTAAATCACTGTGTTAACGAGGATACTTGCAAAGACGGGGATTCTGACGCATATAAGTGTGTTTATGTAATTGTTCAAAGTCGGCAAAAAAGAAAAAGCGCTCCTCTCACACAGAAAGAGACGCGCACGCATATAGCTCTGTTGTTTGATTTTCAACGGCTTAAAATCGGTTGTTTTAAAACTGCAGTGCTTAAAAACGCGTGAGCATGCTACAGATGTATCCCTCGTTTAGTAACGAGCTCCTCTAACGAGTTTTGTGGTCGTTCTGTCTCTCCTTCACGTCTCGTGGTGGGCGGCGTGTAAAGATCGCAGTCACTCAAGTGATGAAAAGGTTTTACCGGAAACAATGTATTTTGCCACACCACGATATAAACGATAGAACATAATATGAAACGATAGACTTTTTATTTCGTCCATCCGATATATATCGTCATATCGCCCAGCCCTACATCAATGACTTTGCACACATGGAACAAGGGTGAACCTACCTGACGCTTCAGAGTCTCTTTCATCACGAGGATTATTCAGCTTCTCCAAAAGATTCGAGCAAAGTTTATTCAGTGTTTGGACCAGTTTCTAAAAAGATAACAGAACAGAGTTCAACATCCAACCTTTATACATTTCACATTTAAAATGTGTTTACTGCAGAGTCAGGGTTAGTTTAACGATTAACCCTTAGATGGCCTTCGGTCATTCAAAAAAAACAAACAAACAAAGTGTTCAGTTCTCAAATTATTATTTTTTTTTCATTGGAATGGTGACTTTGGTGGTATTTGCAATATTAACACTAAATAAAAAGAGTGGAAATTATTAGAAAAGGCTACATGGTATTAATAAAATTGTTTTTTATGATCAAAAACGAATGTGAAAAAATTATATAATCTACAAATCAACCAAAATAAATTAGCAAATAAATAAAATTCAGTAATTATGTATGTAAATACTCGTATAAGCAGCAACTAGGGAATACACAGTCCTCTCTCATACAGTATCTCACAGAAGTGAGTACACCCCTCACATTTGTGTAAATATCTTATTATATATTTTCTTGTGACAACACTGAAGAAAGGACACTTTTCTACAATGTAAAGTAGTGAGTGTACAGCTTGTATAACAGAGTACATTTACTGTCCCCTCAAAATAATTCCACACACAGCCATTAATGTCTAAACTGCTGGACACAAAAGAGTACACCCCTAAGTGAAAATGTCCAAATAAAAGATATAATAAAATATTTACACAAATGTGAGGGGTGTACTCACTTCTGTCAGATACTGTATATGCATGTGGGTATGCACATTAAACATACTTTAGCTTTATTTCCCACTATATAAAATAAAAAAGTATTTTTTTTTCTAATATTTGTATTTTATATATGAATTATCTAAATTATTATATAAAAATGAATGGTTAATAGATCATGTGAATATTGTCTAGCACCATTAAATACTTTAAAAATGGCAACATTTTTAAGAATAAATATTACTCAAAGAAAATGTAAGAAATGATTTCATTAAGAACGAACGTATTGTTTTCGACCTGTTTTAAACTGGGTTACCAGAGGTTACAGAAGCCTCGTTTCTGTCCGAATAGGCCTTTATCACAGTCTGCATGTCGTCACATCCGGCTCCGATTAGTATCGTAAAGGAATTTCCACCATTTATAGGCAATGGACAGACGCCAGTTTTGTGAAGAAAATTAAAGTAATTTAGTTTAGTTCAGAGGTTCTCAATTCCAGTCCTCGCGCCCCCCCGCTCTGCATATTTTGCATGTCTCTCTTTGTTAACACACCTGATTCAGATAATCAGCTTGTTAGAAGTGCGCTCCATGCATGAACTGTGTTCCGATTGACATGCTCCCCACGCGGGGTCCATTGCTCCCCACGCGGGGTCCATTGCTCCCCACGCGGGGTCCATTGCTCCCCACGCTGTGTCCATTGCTCCCCACGCTGTGTCCATTGCTCCCTACACAGTGTCCATTGCTCCCTACGCTGTGTCCATTGCTCCCTACGCTGTGTCCATTGCTCCCTACACAGGGTCCATTGCTCTCTACACAGGGTCCATTGCTCTCTACACAGGGTCCATTGCTCTCTACACAGGGTCCATTGCTCCCTACTCCCTGAGCAGGGAAATCCGCTGAAGTTTACTTTATTTCGGGACATTCATTCATGGATTTGCGCTACACAACGTCTTCACGCACGGACGAGTGTGACATCATATACCTCTGTAAATATATACAATTTTAATTCACGTCTGGAGCAGTGCACACACACACACACACACAATGCACTTTGAATGGAATATATACGTTCGCTTCGAACTGGAACACACACACACACACACACACACATGGAGGAATATCGTGTGATGTCCACACACACACACACACTTCGCAGGGCACACACACACCCACACTTGCGTTCAAATAGAACAAACGTCTGAAGCGATAACACACACACACACCTGAGTAACACACACACACACACACACACGAAATATGCAGAGTGGGCACACACACACACACACACACACCTGGGGCGCGAGGACACACACACACACACACACCTGGAATTGAGAACCACACACACACACGCTGGTTTAGTTGAACACACACACACACACACACACACCTTGGCATAATAAATGTTAATGTTAAAACTGTGTATTTATACCGATTCCAGACCATGTATCATGTCATCCTTCATTTGAATGTGTAGCATGAGTGTATATTAGCTGCCTGTCAGATTAATGAAGAGCACGCAGCTCAAAGTTACTGCCAGAGGAATACTCATAACGATTTAATATTATTTTTGAATTATATTTATTGTGATTAACCTCCCGCTCTTGTTCACAGTATAATGTCATTCAATCGTTGCACGCAATCACAGAGAATAACTCAATTAAGATGATCAAACTTATTTTTAATTATCGTCTATCGGAAATATTTATTTATTCAAACAACTTCAATTTGATGCAATTATAGAAGATTGCATCAAAGTCAGTGCGTGAAAAAAATGTGAGCATTATGTTTAATACAACAAGCTTGCCCTAAACCTTTAATTAAATCCTTCTATTCAGCCTTTAGTCATAATTAATGTTTTTCGCTTTTGCTAATTCTAATGCGATATGCTGTTTGTATAGTTTTTTTCCTGTTCTGTAATGAAATAAGGTGATCAGACAGTGAAGAATTGCCTCACATACAGAGTGCCTCACGCGCCCCTGTTTGAGTCACGAAATACGCATCAGAATATCGTGACTATATATTGCTTGGTTTCATAATACTCAAATAATTGTTGTAAACTGAGACGGGGTGTCTTTAGAAGATGTTTATGTGCTGAATTCTACATAAATAATCCACAACAACGCCGTGCTATGGACACAGCCATTGATGGAGGCTGTAGCGGAAGGTCTTTTATGCTAATATTTGAATCTCCTGCTTTTCGAACGTGGAAGTGTGATAAAGGCTTGTCTTCTGAAGACAGGGATTTGATTGAGGGCTTGCTAAGGCGCTGCTTTGTTGAGTCAGGTAAAGAAGGCTCATGTGTTTGTTCACCTGAGCTACTTCAGGTCCGATCCGGGCCGCTTCGGCGCTCAGGTGTTTCTCCTGTTCCTCCACCTCCGGGTCGGGTTTGGTCCTGAGATGATCCGGCACTATCTCATGGCTGAACACCGGCACCCGCTGCTCTGTTATTTTCTGTAACAGAAGTAACAGCATCTTTAAAAGCCAGTTACACTGTCATAAGCAGCGTGACTCTGTGAATACACTCACCAACAGCTCTTCATCTCGATCAGGAGACAGCAGCAGGGGGATGATGACCTGGGACCTGTAGGATGGGGTCTTCTCGTTTTTTAACACTTTGTTGATGGTGTTCAGCTGCCCAGACAGAAGGGCGAAATTATCCAGCACCGAGGGCCTGCATTCAAAACATCCGCGTCAATATAGAGACAGATCCACTGCAAGTTTATCAGGAAAGATCTGTAGTTCTCACTCACCATGTGAGTCTGTCATGCTCGTTTTCCAGTTTCAAGATGAAACTCTGCAGGGAACCTTTCAGATGAGCCACCCGAGAGAGCAGAGACTCCAGAGACGCCTCCAGCTGCTTCTCCTCCCGCTGCTGTCGAAATAACACACAAACACACCACATCAGCGCTTATATGACCTAGAAACAATAATACATGTTAACAAAAACATGCTGCAGTGCGGTTAGCATGCTAGCACTCTATACGCAAACAAAACCAACCACACAAAAAATATATTTTTGCAAACTACATGCGTCATTAATTGTAAGTGAGTCTATAGACATTTGAAACAGCTGTAAAAATAAGTTTAAAGTAAAAACATTTAACAATTTACCTGCATTTCAAAGCTACCGTTACTGTCAGAACAGCACGATAAAGCGGAAGTAAACAAACACGCGCAGCAGCTAAATGAGTCCGTCTGTCTGCAAACGGTTCCTAAACTTGTAAATAACTTTTCTAATATATAAGTGTAAATAGAATCTCCACATAATTTTTATACAAGTATTGTAGTTTTTTTTCCGAATTTAAGTCCAAAATACTTCTTAGTACACGGAACTAAACACACTCTTTAGGAATTCGATATATTTAGTACAAATAAATACATTTTCAATTAAAAATGTATTTAATTTAACTTCTAATTATTCAGAATTGCATTAAAAT
Organism: Schizopygopsis malacanthus; assembly: GCA_027474115.1. NCBI lineage: Eukaryota > Metazoa > Chordata > Actinopteri > Cypriniformes > Cyprinidae > Schizopygopsis > Schizopygopsis malacanthus. Next base: position 32,750,867 of record CM049877.1, on the reverse strand, counting down.
AAAAATACTATAATTAATGCGATTATAAAATTTTCTCTGTGTATTTATGAACGTATATGAGGGCTTTTATTTTGAATTCGTGAACGGGAAGTGAAGCAGCTGCAGTCAGATGAACTGCAGTTCACGGACACCAACTCTAAAACTCGCTCAAAATCAACCTGCCAGTAATGAGAAGCACGGCATGGCAGACAGACAGGACAATGAGGTAAACTAAACTCTTGTTTGGACCGAGTGTGCTTGTTTTATTCAGTTTCTTCGGAATGGTTTACTGCTTGGGTAACAGAACAGGAGAAAAACATTGATTTTAGTAACAATGTGAGACTTTTATTCTACTGTTCCTGCACCGAATGCCCTTTTCTAACCTGTTAACTAAATAAGAGATATTTGGGAGAGGTTTAAGGCGGAGGTTGGGAGTAAATCAGTTTAATGCAGTTCTGTCATGTGTCTGCAGCCCCTCCCTCAGACTGCACAACAACAACAACATGCTCTTCATATACTTCAGTGCAATCAGATGTGGACACACTGCATGTAGTAATCTATTCTTCTTCAAATGTAGCTGAAGCGTTTTGAAACTGTCCAGCAGTGGACATACATTGTTTCAGTGAAGCAGTGCAGTGTGTTTCAACACTGGACTCATCTTGAACCCTGTCAGGAATCAATCAGACAGTCAAACTATAAAGACATGTTGTTCTTGATTGTGTTTTCTTTTGCATAATGAACAGTTTGGTTTCTTTGTCTGGTGTCTTGAAGTAGAATTATATTAAATTTTTGTGCTTAGTTATGTACTACTTTTGACTTGTTTCTGGAAGGATAACTAATTAATCAATGCTGAATGCAGGTGTCTGATGGCTGGAGGTCTCTATGGTGTCTGTAGAGCCACTAAACCCATAATCAGATAGCAATAGAATGTAATTAAATATGTTAGATGACACCACCCGGGATAGTTTTTATTTAGAAAAATGCAAAATAATAATTATTTGTATGTTAAATCATTTTTATACACGTACAATATTCCCTTTAACCTGTGTATTTGTAAACATGTAAAAGCGCCTTTAGTTTTTAATTATCTTAACGATGTTGTATACGTGAAACTGACGTTATATGTTGAACATATTCTATAAAGCAACACATTCAACATCATTAGGATTAATGTTGTCTATGTATCTGTCAAAAAAGCAGCTTATTTCTCATTTCAAGAACCAAAAACCAGCTTTTTATCCAGGAATGTGCTCTTATATTGAAACGGTCAATGCAAATGTTTGTTCCCATGTTAAATGTTGTCTGGTGTTTTTCTCTCTGAAGGTGGAGGAGGCTGAGCAGGTGTACCTGCTGATGAAAGAGGAGTACCGGATATCACGTAACGTGCGTCTGTCCTGGTTCCTCAACCGGCTCAATCAGGTCGTTCGGCCCAGTCCGCTGTCTGAGCTGGTGAGAGACTGTTTGGTTTGATAACACAATCGACTAATGTCTCTCGGTGTGAATATCTAGAGAAAAGAGTGATTTCATTCTGATAAACGATTTCCCAAAAGTTTGGGGTTGGCAGGTTTTTGAACGAAGCCTCTTCTACTCATCAAGGCTGCATTTATATAATCAAAAATACAGTAATATTGTGAAATATTTTTACAGTTTTCTATGTGAATATATTGTAAAATGTAATTTATTCCTGTAATCAAATATGAATTTTCAGTCTCATTACTCCAGTCTTGATCCTTCAGAAATCACTCTAATATGCTTTTTCTTTTTAAAGTAGAAAATGCAAAAGTTAGTATAAGTGTCTCTTCCGTCACTTTTGATCAATTTAATGCATCCTTGCTCAATAAAAGTATTAGCTTCTTTAAAAACTAAAAATCTTAATGACCTTTAAATTGTAATGCACATTTATTTTAATGGCAGAAAATGAGATTACATAAATTGAAAAACTTATTTTACACATAATTTACTCAAAATTGACCAAAATTCCACTCGTGTTCCTGTGGCTCAGTGGTAGAGCATTGTGTTAGCAGTGCAAATGTTGTGGGTTCGATTCCCAGAGAACACATATACTGACAAAAATGTATAGACTGAATGCACTGTAAGTCACTTTGGATAAAAGCGTCTGCTAAATGCATAAATGCATGTTAATTGTCCAAGCATACATGATTACCAGCTGATGTAATAATCCTTAAATGGCCAAATGACGGTCAATTAACCGTCCTTTAATAAGTTCAAGGTTTTATTCGTCACATACTCAATTATACAGAATATAATCAGTAGTGAAATGTAAGTCAGGTCAGGTCTGCTCAATGGACACCAGAGGATAAACATAAATATAGGTAAAAAATAAAATAATAATAAGAAAAAATAAAGAGTAAAATGTGCAAAAAAAATTAAATGTGCAATACAGTATACTGTGGGCTTAATAAATAATAATATAAGCAGGGATGTGCAAGAGGTATAAACATTGCATTTACATTTACACATTTAGCAGACGCTTTTATCCAAAGCGACTTACAGTGCATTCAGGCTATACATGTTTTTGTCAGTACATGTGTTCCCTGGGAATTGAACCCACAACCTTTGCGCTGCTAACGCAATGCTCTACCACTGAGCCACAGGAACACTTAGCAGCAATATGCATGATGGAGAATAGTGAATATCTTACTGTTTATTAAATTGTGTCTTGTTAATGTTATTAGACCGAGTTTGAGTTTAGGAGCATGATGGCCTGAGGGAAGAAGCTCCTCCTAATATATTCTTTCTTTGTTTAATTATCTTTAAATGCATGTCTCAGGCCTTCCTTCTTTACCTCAAAGGTCTGTACTGGAACAACAGCAGTTTTGTTGCTCAGGTTTTGTGCTGAATGCGATCGGATCTTCATGGATCACATGACACCGTATCCCATCATATCCTGTGAGAATCTCTCTGTGTCTGTGTGTGTCTGTCAGCTGAAGTCCGAGAACGAGCTGGATGTTTTGAGCGTCCTCCCGAAAGGATGGCAGCCCGATTCTCCTTCCTCGTCCTGCCCGTGTCTGCTGGTTCCCTCCACACGCATCACCTTCCTGGCGCGCAGGTACCGCTTCATCATCGAGCTGGACCTGAGCCCGTCCACCGGGATCGTGGTACGAGACCATCATCATCATCACATTCAGTAACTTGTTTTGGTAACACTTATTTTAAGGTGTCCTTGTTACATGCACTTACTATTATAATTAGTGATCGACCGATATAGATTTTTTATAACCGATAACGATTATTTGTACGTTTATTTAACCGATATTCAGAACCGATATTTATTTACTGTTATAAAGTACATAAATAACAGAGTGAAGTCCATTCTTCACTTTGGTTTTTCCTTCTTTCAGTCATCTTAACAACAACAAACAACTGTTGAAAATTAACATTTTCATGTAAAATTTTGTAATAATATTCTCTGGAATATTGAAATAAGCTATAACAAACAAAACATCGTATTTTATTTCATTTCTTAACTGTTTTATCAGAATTATTAACAATGTAAATTTTGTCTAAATTATGAAAACTGCTGACAGCGGTTTATCTATGTTAAAGAACTATTTTACTCAAACTGCGATCGCTTGCGGAGATAATAAATCATTAATTTAGATAGAGATGTATTTATTTAGATGTTCTGGAATATTGAAATAAGGTTCTATAGTACAAACAAAACATCGTATAGTTTATTGCATTTCTTAACTGTTTTATCAGAATTTGTATTAAAATGTTACATGCGGTTGTCTAAATTATGAAAACTGCTGACAGCGCTTCTCCTGAGTGAACAGTGTGTGTGTGTGTGTGTGTGTGTGTGTGTGTGTGTGTGTCCACTGCTCCAGGTGTGTGTGTGTGTGTGTGTGTGTGTGTGTGTGTGTTTGTGTGTGTCCACTGCTCCAGGTGTGTGTGTGTGTGTGTCCACTGCTCCAGGTGTGTGTGTGTCCGCTGCTCCAGGTGTGTGTGTGTGTGTGTCCACTGCTCCAAGTGTGTGTGTGTGTGTTCACTGCTCCAAGTGTGTGGGTGTGTGTGTGTGTCCACTGCTCCAAGTGTGTGTGTGTGTGTGTGTGTGTGTGTGTGTGTGTCCACTGCTCCACGTGTGTGCGTGTATGCGTGCGTGTGTGTGTGTGTGTGTGTGTGTGTCCACTGCTCCACGTGTGTGCGTGTATGCGTGCGTGTGTGTGTGTGTGTGTGTGTGTGTCCACTGCTCCAGGTGTGTGTGTGTGTGTGTGTGTGTGTCCACTGGTCCAAGTGTGTGTGCACTTGGATGGGTTAAATGCAGAGAACACATTTCACTGCTGGTTATACTCTGTATAATTGTGTGACAAATATAATATATATATATATTTTTAAACCGATAATGGTAAAATGCTTAAATATCGGGAAAAATATCGGTAAACCGATATATCGGTCGATCTCTAATTATAATAACAATTAATTATGCATAATTACATGCAAATAACCCTAAGCATAATCCCAACAATAACCATATAGTAAATACATGTAGTTAATTAACATTACTCAGTACTTCAATGTATATTTACACTGTAACAAGGACACCTTAAAATAAAGTGTAGCCCTTGTTTTAAATGAAATTATCTCTTTGAAGAGTGCAAAGTCTGTTTTCAGGACGACAGCACAGGAGAGATGATCTTTGATGAAGTCTTCCACGCTCTGTCTCGGTGCTTGATTGGTTTGGCAAAACCCTTTAAAATCCCAGGAACGGATCACGTGTTCCAGCCAGAGATCTTCATCACTATTCTGGCGTATTCCTCCATCATTGGCCTTAGTTCTCATCAGGTCTGGCTCTCAGGTCTTTGTGAATCTATAACTGGGGTTTTCTTCTTCTGATCAGCTATATCTCATGACTCTGCCCTTCAGGTGTTGGTTCAGGGCTGTCCGCTGGACTGCATGGATTTGGAGCAGTTCTTGCATCAGATCTATCAGCAGCTGAGAGCCGTGGAGAGCAGCATCGCTGACGTCTTACAGCAGCAGCACAATCAGGCAAGAGCAGCTCGCTTGTGGTTGTCATACTCACAATAAATCAATACGCAGAAAGAAGCCACAGTACTATGCAGTACAGATAGTTCACCTGACATCATGTAATCACCCTCCACTTGTTCCAAACCTGTATGAGTTTCTTCTGTTGAACACAAAAGAGGAGAGTAAACGATGACCGAATGTTATCATGTTCAGAAAATTAGCTTCTTAACCATGATAAAATCACTGTAATGCACAGCCACTAGAGCATTATTGTTTTTATAAAATGGGAGCAACAGCAATATGATAAAATATTGTGATATTGTGCAATAACTCAGCACAACCTGTCATGTGTTTTTGCTTAATTAATGTTCGTATGTTATTATTATATTTTGTAAAATAATTTTATTCTGTCTTGTCAAAAAACTGCTGTTCAAAAGTTTGGGTTCAGTTACTACACCGTGTCCATTGCTCCCTACACAGTGTCCATTGCTCCCTACACAGGGTCCATTGCTCCCTACACAGTGTCCATTGCTCCCTACACAGTGGTCCATTGCTCCCTACACAGTGTCCATTGCTCCCTACACAGGGTCCATTGCTCATTTCCTACACAGGTCCATTGCTCCCTACACAGTGTCCATTGCTCCCTACACAGTGTCCATTGCTCCCTACACAGACTGTCCATTGCTCCCTACACAGGGTCCCTACAGGGGTCCATTGCTCCCTATTGCTCCCTACACAGTGTCTCTCCTACACAGGGTCTTTGCTCCCTACACAGCTGTCCATATTGCTCCCTACACTGTGTGCTCCATTGCTCCCTACACTGCTGGTCCATTGCTCCCTACACTGTAGTCCCATTGCTCCCTACACTGTGTCCATTGCTCCCAGCACAGTGTCCATTGCTCACTGTCTACACTGTGTCCATTGCTCCCTACACTGTGTCCATTGCTCCCTACACTTGCTCCATGCTCCCTACTCCTACTGTGTCCATTGCTCCCTACACTGTGTCCATTGCTCCCTACACTGTGTCCATGGCTCCCTGCACTGTGTCCATGGCTCCCTGCACTGTGTCCATGGCTCCCTGCACTGTGTCCATGGCTCCCTGCACTGTGTCCATGGCTCCCTACACTGTGTCCATTGCTCCCTACACTGTGTCCATTGCTCCCTACACTGGGTCCATTGCTCCCTACACTGGGTCCATTGCTCCCTACACAGGGTCCATTGCTCCCTACACAGGGTCCATTGCTCCCTACACAGGGTCCATTGCTCCCTACTCCCTGAGCAGGGAAATCCGCTGAAGTTTACTTTATTTCAGAACATTCATTCATGGATTTGTGCTGCGCAACGTCTTCACGCACGGACGAGTGTGACATCATATACCTCTGTAAATATATACAATTTTAATTCACGTCTTGCACACTTCAATGCACTTTGAATGGAATATATACGTTCGCTTCGAACTGGTATCATGGTGGAATATCCTGTGATGTGCACTTCGCAGGGCACTTACGTTCGAATAGAACAAACATCTGAAGCGATAAGAGTAACATACGACATATGCAGAGCGGGGGGGCGCGAGGACTGGAATTGAGAACCGCTGCATTAAAGAATCTTACCGACCCCAAACTTTTGAACTTGAAATGATACATTAGAAAACATGTTTGTTTGTTCTTCAGTTCAGTGGCTCGGTCTATCAGTCCTTCTCTAACGACGCGGTGGAGGAGCTGTCTCAGAGGAAGCCGGGGCTGTCCATGGTGACGGCTGATGTCGGGCTGGTCAGTATGGTGAGGCAGGGCATTCTCGCGCTGCAGCTTCTGCCTCCAAACTCTGGTGCTGGTAAGTGCATCCTTTGTCCCTCCAGATGAATGAGCATCATCTTTACAAACTTAAGTTACTAACATAGTTTAGTGTTAGTTAGGGGTGTAAATCGGATGGTTTGTCACGATTCAATATCGATTCTCATACCCAGCGATACGATATGATTCGATTCGATACAGGAGTATATCGATCGATATATCGATATTATCATATTATATACCTATTTTAAACAACCATCTATATTTTTATTAACTCACAAATGCAACCAAAATATATAACATGAACATAAATCTGGAAATGCTACTATGGGCTCTTTTCTACAGATAACCAAATTACAAGCAATAGCAGAAAATACATACAAAAGAAGTTCAATAAACAGTGCTTTTCAGTTTTTTCAGCTCAGTCTAAAATACATTTTCAGGTACGCTACAGAAATGTAATAATCAAATGTAAAATAACTGCATAGTCTTCACAGTATAAATTAAATAGCCTGTAAATGAATACTTTTTGATGTTACAAAGGTTATTTATTCAGGAGCAGTGAGCACTTGTATTTTTCTTTGACAGCATTATATTTATTATTAGTTTTCTTTCACTTTAAGAATGAAAGCACAGATTTAATATACTGATACACACGCCTTTTTTCTCCACTCTTTACATTAAGACATATGCTTTTCTTAACCTACTGTTTACAAGGATATTATCCAAAACATGCATTTTGATGTAGTTTTGTCTGAATTTATTCATCCATTCACACAAAAGCAGAGAAGAGCTCAGTATTCGATGCGGCTGTCTGCGTGTGCGTGCTTCAGATGTGTGTGTGTGTGTGTGTGTGTGCACTTCAGATGTGTCTGTGTGCGCGCGCTTCAGATGTGTGTGCGTGCACTTCAGATGTGTGTGCGTGCGTGCACTTCAGATGTGTGTGTGTGCGCTTCAGATGTGTGTGCGTGCGCTTCAGATGTGTGTGCGTGCGCTTCAGATGTGTGTGTGCGTGCGCTTCAGATGTGTGTGTGCGCGCGCTTCAGATGTGTGTGTGCGCGCGTTTCAGATGTGTGTGCGTGCGTGCGCTTCAGATGTGTGTGCGTGCACTTCAGATGTGTGTGTGTGCGCGTGCTTCTGATGTGTGTGCATGCACTTCAGATGTGTCTGTGTGCGCGCGCTTCAGATGTGTGTGCGTGCGTGCGCTTCAGATGTGTGTGTGTGCGTGCGCTTCAGATGTGTGTGTGTGCGTGCGCTTCAGATGTGTGTGTGCGCACGTTTCAGATGTGTCTGTGTGCATGCGCTTCAGATGTGTGTGTGTGTGTGCGTGTGCGTGCGATGTGTGTGTGTGTTTCAGATGTGTGTGTGTGCGCTTCACGTTTCAGATGTGTCTGTGTGCATGCGCTTCAGATGTGTGTGTGTGCGCGCGCTTCTGATGTGTGTGCATGCACTTCAGATGTGTGTGTGTGCGCGCGCTTCTGATGTGTGTGCATGCACTTCAGATGTCTGTGTGCGCGTGCTTCAGATGTGTGTGCGTGCACTTCAGATGTGTGTGTGTGCGTGCGCTTCAGATGCGTGTGCGTGCGCTTCAGATGTGTGCGCGTGCTTCAGATGTGTGTGCGTGCACTTCAGATGTGTGTGTGTGCGTGTGCTTCAGATGTGTGCGCGGAAAACTTCTCACACAGCGCGCGACTGTTACTCCAACAATCCCGAGCGTCTTATACGCTCACCTTGTGCCTTCGGGCAGTCCTTATATCGAGTCCTGATACGTGAGATTGAACGAGAACGCATGCGTTGGCGGTAATACTTAGAGACATTAAATGAAAATGTGGACAGTGCCAAAATAAAGGTGACTTTTTACAAACATCGATATTTTACGCGATGCATAGTATCGTCATACATTGTATCGATGAATCGTTACACCCCTAGTGTTAGTGGCTTTAACCTATGGCTAAATGGCATGCAAGAACAAACTGGTTGGTCAGTCGCGTGGTCTCCTCCTGTCTAAGTTGGCATTATAATAAGTGCACAAATGGTTGTAAATAAAGTGCTTGTGTAGTTAGTCATCGTTTGTGCTGTCTTGCAGGTATAATAATCATCACAGATGGAGTGACGAGTGTTCCTGATGTAGCTGTGTGTGAAACATTACTGAACCAGCTGAGAAGTGGAACCATTGCTTGTTCATTTGTCCAGGTGCTGCTCAGATCCATTTGACATTTCACTCTACCTGCCTCAAATATATACACAATAATACCTTTTACACCGCTGTTCAGACGTTTAGGGTCGGTAAGGTTTTGAAAGAAGTCTTTTCAGTTCACCAAGGCTGATAGAAATACAATAAAATCAGTAATATTGTGAAATATTATTAACATTTAAAACAACTGTTTCCTATGAGTATATATTGTAAAATGTAATTTATTTATGTGATCAAATCTGTATTTTCAGCATCATTACTCCAGTCTTCAGTGTCACATGATCTTCAGAAATCATTATAATATACTGATTTACTGTTCAAGAAACATTAACAATGTCAAAAACAGTTATGTTTTAGGATTATTAGATGAATAAAATGTTCAGAAGGAGAGCATTTATTTGAAATATAATTATTTTTTAACTTTATAAATCAGTTTAATGAATGCTTGATGAATAAAAGTATTAATTTCTTACTGATCTCAAGCTTTTGAATTGTAGTGTAAATGCAGTATGTTTGTAACATGTCTGTTATAAAGCGTAGCATGTATATTTATTTTGATGTGTTTCTCTCAGGTGGGCGGCGCTTACTCCTACGACTGTAGTTTTGGCTACATCCCTAACGTGGAGCTGATGAAGTTCATCTCCATGGCAACCTTTGGCTCGTACCTGTCCATGTGTCCAGAGTCCGGCTCTACAGGCGACGAGATGAACGCTTACCACCGCGCCTTCCTCACCTACTCCTTCCTGAGGACCGGCGAGTCCATGAACCCAGAGTACTGCTGCTGTAAGCTCAACACTGACACACCTGAGCGGTGCCTGAAGACCAGGGCCCGTATTCATAACGATTCTAAGAATCCTCTCAGAGAGCTCCTAATTTAGCTTAAAAATGTCTAGCTAGGAGTCTTAGCTTAAAAGTGATTCAGGACCAATCTGAGAGCAACTCTGAGCGAGGAAAACACAAAAACTTGTATCTTAGTGAGGAGGCGGGGCTGACCCCGTTGCTAGGAATGACACAGTCTTTTGAAGACTGTGATTGGTTGGTGATCCAATAAGGAAATTAAAGAGAGATTTTAAGAGTAGGTCTATTTTAAGCCTTCACTTTGAAATTGCAGGCATATTTTTTTTTTTTCTGTTTTACCTTACACTCTCTCTCTCTCTCTCTCTCTCTCTCTCTCTCTCTCTCTCTCTCTCTCTCTCTCTCTCTCTCTCTCTCTCACACACACACACACACACACACACACACACACACACACATTATGTGTATATATATTCTTTATTTTTTACTTACCATGCTGTTAATTTCCTACTTAACGTATTTTACATTTAATCATTTAGCAGACACTTTTATCCAAAGCGACTTACAAATGAGGACAATAGAAGTAATAAAAACCAACAAAAGAGCAACAACATGCAAGTGTTATGACAAGTCTCGGTTAGCCTAACGCAGTACAAGTTTATTTTTAAGAAAACGAGTGGATAGAATAGAAAAAAGAAAGCTAGTGTTAGTTTTTCTCTAATAAGATCGCTCACAAACACGATCCCTGCACGATCTAATCTGTAGCGTCTTATTAACTCACTGTCATGCATTGTGTGCAACACATTTCTTCTCCCTCGTCATGTTTCATCCATTTTCTCCGCTGCTAAAGAAACTCTTAAGCCTCTTAAAAGTCCTCGTCCGTACTCCTAACAATTTCGGACCTTAAGACCTCTTTTAAGGGTTAAGATGCTTTCTGAATTACTTTTTTCTTTACTAGGATCTTTTCTTTAAATTTAAGAGGAAACACCCACATTACTAAGAATTTTCTTAGAATTTTGTTACTAGGAGCAACTAAGATTTTTCATGAATACGGGCCCAGATCTGTGTGCTGGAGCTGGTGCTTTGTAGTCTGTTCTCCTCAGGTTCACACCGTTTGTCCTGGCAGAGGAACCACAGGTGTAGAGAACCATCAACATCATACACTAACCACAAACAAACACAACAATGACTCCGTTTCAACACTAGGCTGATTGTTTAATCCAGTGGTTCTCAACCTTTTTTCCACTGTGGTCCAAGTGCAAGTCTCACGGGCCGCACGCATGCCATTTACATATTACGTCATTAATACAAACCAACCAGATTTGTAATATTATTTATAGGCTAAATATTAGGATATCTAAACGATTACGTTTATTTAAATAAATAATTCTACTCACCAATAACAAAACACCTGATGCTGTCAGGAACCAATTTAGTGAAATTCTACTCGAAATGCGTAACAGCACAATGAAGTTGTGATTGTAAATTGCAGTCTGTAAGACGCGCACGGAAGTGTTTTTGCAGAAAGTGTGCGTTCACAAATGTAGCCGATGTTTATCCAAATATGGAAAGAATTTTGAATGTAATAATCTGAGGTTCTCTCGAGATGTTTTGCCACATTTCTGTAATAAGGATGATTGCGGTGTTGTAGTTTATGGGTGTTTCTTTTTACCTGAACATCTTCAGTGTGAGTGGGGGGGCAAACCGAAGCCCAGCACACTCTTCACCGCTGATGCTGAGACTATTCTTGTTTGAATGCGTTCCTTCGCTGGCATTTTCCACATTTCGTTTTCTCCCTTATGTGTCCATTCTGATGCTCAATTCTACAGAACTAGTGGCTGCTGATGACTATTTGAATTAATTCTGCCAAAGTGCACGCTTGTAAGTGCTCGTTAAGTGGTCTGCTAAATAATATATGAAAAAATAAATCATTTTACATAACAAAAACATATTTGTTTAGTACATTTTTAAATGAATGTAAAAACTAAAACTAATTGTAAAACTGAAAGTTATTTTTTAATTATCTTCAACACAAGACTGTAACATTCAGCGTGGTGGGCCGCATTCGGGTTCGCGGGCCGCGGGTTGAGAACCGCTGGTTTAAGCTTTTCATCTTTGAAATAATAGCCATTGATTTCATATTTTGTTAAGTAATGCAATGACATTCAGACATTAAGTGACCAGTGTATTTTAGCTTTGTTTATACTATTGTAGTGCTTATTCATATTTTGAATTGGCTTCTATTTTATTTTCAGTATTGTTTTAAAATTGTATATGTTTTTTATTAGTTGTATTATTATTTATGGATTTATTTAATGGATTTTTTTATTATTTTAATTTTAGTAATTCAAATTAAACATATTTTTTCATTTAATTGCCAAGGCAACATTTCTGATTTTTTTTTAAATGTGATATTTATATTTAACTTTTTTGAAATATATTTTTTAATTACCAAAATAATTCTTAACAGTTTTAGTTAACATTAACAGCACTGAGTGTGACAAAAGTGTCCAAATACTTTACTTGGGACTAAAGTAGATAACCGTGGATGTCTAAAACAGGGATTACACCGTTTCTGTTGTTTTATGTGTTCTGTGGCTCAGTGGTAGAGCATTACGTTAACAGCGCAAAGGTTGTGGGTTCGATTCCCAGGGAACACACATACTGGTAAAAAATGTATAGCCTGTAAGTCACTAGCGTCTGCTAAATGCATAAATGTAAATGTTATGAGATCTGAGAAACACCGAGTAGGATGAGAAGTATTCAGAGATGTTTGAGTCCTTGAAAATGTCAAAGAGAGGATTGCTCTGTTCACTTAAAACACTCGGTTCATTTACCTCACATAATAAGACAGCAAAGAAATCAATACAAGAGCTCTCAGCGCTCAGAATATCAGCCCTGTCTGTGCACTTTCAGTTCTGCCTCAGTCAAGATTAGTTCATATGGCAATTTCATAAAAGCTCATGAGTCAAAAGTTAGTTCATATGTCATATGATTCTCATTTGAAGTTGCTAAATCGTTTGTGAAATTAAGCATCTGACTGTAGGGAACCACAACCGATTTTACTTTCACTTTTCAAACTTTATCTACATACAGCTAGGATGTGATTGGTTAGTATGCAAAGTTATATATTGTACAATGTCTCACTGTTTTTACATTACCAGCATATTGGCTATTTTTTAGTACTTATAAAGCACATATTAATGCCTTATTTTTTTTAGATCCATATTTTAGACTAGCTTACTAATAATTAATAAGCAGCTAATTAGGAGTTTATTGAGGCAAAAGTAGTAGTTAATAGTTCTTTTGTAGTGAGAATTTGTCCTTAAAGTGCGCCCGTATACATTTGAATTAATTTGTATTATTATTAGGTTTCGCGTAATGTGATGCAAACACCGCTGTAATCGCTGATCTGGGTCATCTGTGTGTTTCTAGTCTCCCAGGATAGGCTCTTTAATGAACACCTGGTGTCGGCCAGTGGAAACCCCGCCTTAGTGATGCGCAGGAAGAAACACACGGAGAAGGAAGTGCATGCTGACTTGATCAGTGTCCTGTCCATCAGACTGCGAGAGGGATACACCATCCGGGAGATCAACATCACTAAAGGTACTTCAACCTCATACGGTGTTCAGATATGCTTCTGTAATGGTACACAATCTTTGCATGTAATTCAGCTTATTGCAGAGGTTCTCAATTCCAGTCCTCGCGCCCCCCCGCTCTGCATATTTTGCATGTCTCTCTTTGTTAACACACCTGATTCAGATAATCAGCTTGTTAGAAGTGCGCTCCGTGCATGAACTGTGTTCCGATAGACATGCTCCCTACACTGTGTCCATTGCTCCCTACACTGTGTCCATTGCTCCCTACACAGGGTCCATTGCTCCCTCCTCAGTGTCCATTGCTCCCTCCTCAGTGTCCATTGCTCCCTCCTCAGTGTCCATTGCTCCCTACACGGGGTCCATTGCTCCCTACACAGTGTCCATTGCTCCCTACACAGTGTCCATTGCTCCCTACACAGGGTCCATTGCTCCCTACACAGTGTCCATTGCTCCCTACACGGTGTCCATTGCTCCCTACACGGTGTCCATTGCTCCCCACACAGGGTCCATTGCTCCCCACACAGGGTCCATTGCTCCCCACACAGGGTCCATTGCTCCCCACACAGTACTCCCTGAGCTCCCTACTCCCTGAGCAGAAATCCGCTGAAGTTTACTTTATTTCGGGACATTCATTCATGGATTTGCGCTGCGCAACGTCTTCACGCACGGACGAGTGTGACATCATATACCTCTGTAAATATATACAATTTTAATTCACGTCTTGCACACTTCGATGCACTTTGAATGGAATATATACGTTCGCTTCGAACTGGAATCATGGAGGAATATCCTGTGATGTCCACTTCGCAGGGCACTTGCGTTCAAATAGAACAAACATCTGAAGCGATAAGAGTAACATACGAAATGTGCAGAGCGGGGGGGCGCGAGGACTGGAATTGAGAACCGCTGGCTTATTGGGATTTCTAAATAATCATCTAATCTGTCTGTATAAGGAGGAAGTCAGCTGGAGGTGAAGCTGGTCCTCCTCTGGAAGCATAACATGCGTGTCGAGTACCTTGCGGTGGCGTCCTGGCCGCTATATCCAGTCCAACGCACCACCTGGGTGGAGGTGACCATAGAGGGCAGCTACGACATCCTCCATGACATCAGCTGCACCATGAGGAAACCAATCACAAGCCCCTACCGGACGTCTGTGATCCGCCGCTTCTGGAACACTCTGCAGAGGTCCGATCTCTGTCTAATCTTGAATGCTTTTAAATACTCTGCTGTGTGTTTTAGTTTGATGATGTAGTGTACACACCCGTTTTAATGAATGACTAATTCATCTCTCATTAATACAGTCTTTGAACGCCATCTACTGGTGGTTTGGTTTCATATTTAAAAGTAATGCATTTTTCCCAACATTTTTAACTTGTATGTTCAAAAATATTTATCTTGTAAAATAATTTTTGCATTTGAAATGTGCATTTATGGCACCTCAGCTTCATTAAACAGTCTGTGTAATGCCACTTCAGATGCAGCTTCGGTTTCCTAGTTTATAGATAGTATGCACACTCTAATGTGAACATTAAAATGTGCAAAAATAAATTACTCCACTGCACACAAAGAGAAGTATGAACGCTGATTATAAGAGAGTTACACTGTCCAAAAAGTTTGTGGTATAAATGTGCTTTTTTTTAAATGATGCATATGTTGTCTTTTTCCTTTATTTTATTGTCAGAGTGCACCAGAACGCTTCATTTACATGTTAAATTCATAAAGGGACGATGCCCCCAGACCCCCCTACAAGGCTTCAATTCTGAACGATGTCACCTTTTGACCTCTTGTGAGTTTGCAGGTATGAGAGTAATGTTGCTTCTCCTCAACAGCATAAATCAGACAGACCAGATGCTGGTGCACCTGCAGTCCTTTAATTCCATCCCAGAACACTACACCATCCCCGAAAGCACGAAAAATGGGGTGCCTCTGTTTTACATCCCACCTGGATCCACCACACCGGTGAGTGTTGGCGCAAAAATACAAAGTCCAAAAGTTTGGGGTCAGCATGATTTTTCTTCACCAAGGATGCATGAAATTGATCAAAAGTGACAGCAAAGGCATTTATAATGTTTTAAAAGATTTCTATTTCGAATAAATGAATTTCAAATAAACATTGTTCATCAAAGAATGCTGAAAAATTAAATAGATCACAGTTTCCACAAATACGTAAACATTGATAATAATCAGAAATATTTATTGAGCAGTAAATCAGCATATTAGAATTATTTCTGAAGATCATGTGAAGACTAATTTAATGATGATGAAAACTAAGCTTTGATCACAGCCATAAATTACATTTCACAACATATTCATATAGAAAACAGCTATTTGAAATTATAATAATATTTCACAATTTTACTGTATTTACTGTATATTTGATCAAACAAATGCAGCCCTCGTGAGCAGAATAGACGTCTTTCAAAAAAAAAAAAATTCATACTAGTGAATCCTGTGTGGAACAAAAGCGTGTATTAAATTACATAAAGACAGGGTTTAGACTAAGCCAGGATTAAGGCATAGTTCAATTAGGACATTTACGTATTTGTATTAATGTACTTAAAAAAAAACATGACTGTGTGCATCTTGAGACAAAACAAAGGCACTGATGTATTTAAAGATCATCCAGTGTAAGTTTATTTCAGTTTAAACAGCTCAGACTTACATTTTAGTCTGGGACTAAGCTTAAGCCTTGTCTGTGAAATCAGGGGAAACTGTAGAGTAGTTCACTAAGCTTCACATTTTAGTTGTTTTGGTGATATTAACATGATAAACACAACCCTGTTCTCCATCAGGTCCTCTCCCTCCAGCACAGTGGCTCTAAAGACTCCAGCCAATCACAGTTTGCCTCCTACTGGAAGCCCATCCTGTCCATGGACGCCAACTTCTGGCAGCGCTGGCTGCACATGCATCGCATCGCTATCATTCTGGAGCATGACATGTGAGTGGACACAGCCCGGATTGGTCAGCGGGAGATATAGCGTAGTCCTGCTAGTGTTGGAAAAGTTACTTCAAAGATTTAGGGTGAATCCCGATTCTCTGTCTTACCCCTTCCCCTTAGTTTTGTGCGTTCACGTGAGAATAAGGGCTAATTCTGGTTTTGATAGAGGGGTAGGGGTAAGGGGAAGGGGTAGATAGATACCCCTTAAAACCAAGCATTTTCATGAGCTTACTTGAAACCAAGGAGTACCCAGAACACACTGCGGCCAGATCATCCAGAGAGTACTTTCAGCTTAAATAATTGATTTAAAATGACGACAGTCTTGTTTTGTGCTCTACACAGTCCTGTAACTTACATATATATTTGCAACCATGCTCTTAATTGATTTTTTTTTTAAATCGCTATTTTTCCACGCTAACGTTACATTGCTGATTTGCACAACAGTCCCGCGTTTCTCTGACAAGAGAAAACATCACTAAAACCCACGCAATCGACAAACACACACTTTTAGACGGAGAGTTTGTGATCAAACACACACTTTTAGACGGAGAGTTTGTGATCAAACACACACTTTTAGACGGAGAGTTTTTGATCAAACACACACTTAGACGGAGAGTTTGTGATCAAACACACACTTTTAGACGGAGAGTTTGTGATCAAACACACACTTTTAGACGGAGAGTTTGTGATCAAACACACACTTTTAGACGGAGAGTTTGTGATCAAACACACACTTTTAGACGGAGAGTTTGCGATCAAACACACACTTTTAGACGGAGAGTTTGCGATCAAACACACACTTTTAGACGGAGAGTTTGCGATCAAACACACACTTTTAGACGGAGAGTTTGTGATCAAACACACACTTTTAGACGGAGAGTTTGTGATCAAACACACACTTTTAGACGGAGAGTTTGCGATCAAACACACACTTTTAGACGGAGAGTTTGCGATCAAACACACACTTTTAGACGGAGAGTTTGCGATCAAACACACACTTTTAGACGGAGAGTTTATGATCAAACACACACTTTTAGACGGAGAGTTTGTGATCAAACACACACTTTTAGACGGAGAGTTTGTGATCAAACACACACTTTTAGACGGAGAGTTTGTGATCAAACACACACTTTTAGACGGAGAGTTTGTGATCAAACACACTTTTATACGGAGAGTTTGTGATCTCAAACACACTTTTAGACGGAGAGTTTGTGATCAAACACACACTTTTAGACGGAGAGTTAGTGATCAAACACACACTTTTAGACGGAGAGTTTGTGATCAAACACACACTTTTAGACGGAGAGTTAGTGATCAAACACACACTTTTAGACGGAGAGTTTGTGATCAAACACACACTTTTAGACGGAGAGTTAGTGATCAAACACACACTTTTAGACGGAGAGTTTGTGATCAAACACACACTTTTAGACGGAGAGTTTGTGATCAAACACACACTTTTAGACGGAGAGTTTGTGATCAAACACACACTTTTAGACGGAGAGTTTGTGATCAAACACACACTTGCAGACGGAGAGTTTGTGATCAAACACACACTTTTAGACGGAGAGTTTGAGATCAAACATACACACTTTTAGACGGAGAGTTTGTGATCAAACACACACTTTTAGACGGAGAGTTTGTGATCAAACACACTTTTAGACGGAGAGTTTGTGATCAAACACACTTTTAGACGGAGAGTTTGTGATCTCAAACACACTTTTAGACGGAGAGTTTGTGATGAAACACACACTTTTAGACGGAGAGTTTGTGATCAAACACACACTTTTAGACGGAGAGTTTGTGATGAAACACACACTTTTAGACGGAGAGTTTGTGATCAAACACACACTTTTAGACGGAGAGTTTGTGATGAAACACACACTTTTAGACGGAGAGTTTGTGATGAAACACACACTTTTAGACGGAGAGTTTGTGATCAAACACACACTTTTAGACGGAGAGTTTGTGATCAAACACACACTTTTAGACGGAGAGTTTGTGATCAAACACACACTTTTAGACGGAGAGTTTGTGATCAAACACACACTTTTAGACGGAGAGTTTGTGATCAAACACACACTTGTAGACGGAGAGTTTGTGATCAACACTTGTCTCCTCTGGTGACGTAGCAGCAGCTAGCGACGATGTATGATGACGTAACAGTAACCAAGTGGCGTCTCGTTTCATAGGGGTATGTTTTCACCCCTAGCGCTCACCACTCGGTTTCGAGGGACAAGGGCTAGGGGTAAGACAGAGAAATGGGATGCACCCTTAAACTTGAGTTGGTATGAAAATGTCAGTGTTGTTTAAATCTGAATGGCTGTACACTGTTTTGCTTCAGCCCGGTCCCAAAGCATGTGCACAACGCTGGCTGTAACGGTCGCTTCAGCACCATCCAGTGCCGCATCTCTCACTCGGCGCTCACCTCGCTGCTCAGGGACTGGAGCAGTTTCGTCCTGGTGGAGGGATACTCATACGTCAAACTCATCTACAGGTGCATGTGTAGTTCAGCTGACAAACTACAGAGCAGTGTTTCAACAACTACACTTAGACATTTCTCACACACTTAGACATTTCTCACACACTTAGACATTTCTCACACACTTAGACATTTCTCACACACTTAGACATTTCTCACACACTTAGACATTTCTCACACACTTAGACATTTTTAGGTGACAGTGTAATTTCAGCAGTGTTTATACGGTTACATTATTTATTCATATTTTGAATGAGATTTTATTCAACATTTTCAGTTTTACATTTTCATTATATTTTTGTTATTTGCCATATAGAAATATTTCTATGTAGCTTTAATCGATTTTTAATTCAGATTTAGTTTTAGTGATTTTTATACTTCAACTTTAACATATTTATTCTAGTTAGTTGCCAAGACAACATTTATGATCAGTTTTTCATCTAATATTTATATTCACATTATTCCCGCACTACATTCAGATTTATTCATCACATTTTAGTAGACCAGTGTTATTAATTTTTAAACCATTATATTATTTATTAATATTTTGAATTAACTCGTATTTTTACATTTAATTATGGTTTTTATATTTTCTGTTATATTCTTTGGTAATTTTTAATATATTTCCATACAGCTTTAATTGCTTTTTATTTCGGCTTTAGTTTTAGTAATTTTTATATTTCAACTTGAACATATTTATTCTAGTTATTTGCCAAGACAACATTTCTAATTTCATAATTTTCTTTCATCAACTATTATACGTTTTATTCTATTTTAGATTTGTTTTCAATGTATGTGACAACTTTTCATCCCAAAGTTATTACAGTAAACTAAAACTAAAAACATAAAGCATAAATATTTCCAGTACTTGAAATAAAATAATTGTTAACTGAAACAAAATCTAATATAAAGACCTTTTTATTTCAGCTAATTGCCAAGGTGACATTTCTCATTTTTTATTTAATTTGCCTTGATGTATTAAAATATATATATTTTTTAAATCTACTAAAAATGACAAAAACACAATAAATGTACTAAAATATCTATTACAATGAGATGAAAATTAAGTGAATGAAAAACTATTCAAAATGTCAAAAAACACAAATTTAGTAAAACATTAATTAAAATGGAAAATCTACAAATAAAAAACGATTCAAAATATTGTATTTTATTGTATGACTTTATTGTCCACCTAAGTGGAAAATTATCTTTGGCTCACCAACACAGCAGAACAACGACATACATATAAAAACACAATAACTAGTCACGTACACGTATAACAAAAAAAAAAAAACACGGTTCAAGCCTTACACACTGCTCAATTAAAAGTTGCTGAATTAATGATTCTAATTGCATTGGGGATGAAAGACTTCTTAAACACATTTTTTTTTGCTAGAGGAACTCTATAATGTCTACCGGACTTCAAGAGCTCAAACTAGGGCTGGGCGATATGGCTGAAAACTGTATCACGATATCAGTGTTTCATATCGGTCGATATCGATAATTATTGATATTTTTTATGACCCATTTAAAATAAGGACCAGGAGAAAAATATATTACATTTAAACATTTTTATTTTAAACTTAACCTTCCTCTGATCATAATCCCCTCAGTTATTAAGACAGAAATGGAACCATGGAAAACTCTAATAATTAAAATGTAAACATAAGTCTAAAGTCACAATGAACACTTAACAAAATTATCTCTTAACATTTGTTGTTGGGTGAATACGGCTGTGCTCCAAAGGGTGAGCGCGGCTAAAGTGGTACATCAAGTTCATGGTATTACCAGTCTTGGCGGGGACGACGGTCTTGCATAATTTGCAGACGACATTGGTCTGACTACGGTCAGACTTATAATATCCAAAAAACTGCCATACTGGCGAGCTGACTTTTCCTCTTTTATTTACAATTTCCTCGTTCGCTGCGGCACTCATTTTCTGCTCATGAAAAGGAATCCAGCAGACCAGCACGAGACAACGATATGGCTCAACCAAACATGATACTGTTACATGATTGGCTGTTAGCGTGTCACTCCCTACGTTGCTAGGTTACCAGAGAGCGAGTGCCTTTGTTAATGCAACCAAACTTGCTTCGCAACCGCTGTTTTCTTCCGACGAAGAATAAAAAATATCGAACGTTTTATCGAACACATTTTTTATTGATATCGATCACGTGTCTATCGCGATACATATCGTTATCGTTTTATCGCCCAGCCCTAGCTCAAACTGGCTGAAAAGAGGATGAGAGCCATCTGCAAGAATAACTCTCGTCTTCTTCTTTGTCCTTTCCACATAGAGTTGTGTTCATTGATTCTGAGGCCTGCCAATTATTTTATTTGCTGAGGATACAATTCTGGAAAGTTTGTTCTTGAGTCTACAATTTAGATGTTCATACCAGACAGGAAGGTGAAATGTTAAAACACTTTCAACAATGGATTTATACACAAGTTCCAAGATGTGCTTACTAACACCAAGACCACTAAGCTGTCTGAGAAGAAAAAGTCGCTGAGAGCATCTCTTAAAAATGTACTCTGAATTATCAGCAAAGCTCAACTGAGAATCCAAAATTGATCCAAGATACTTAAAATGTTCCACAATTTCAACTTGTTGACTCTCAAGTGAAATCGGCTTACATATCACATCTCGTTTTGTACACATAATTAATTCTTTAGTCTTAGCAACATTAATTTCTAATTGGCTAGAACAACACCAAGTTTCAAGAGCTTTAGTGTGGGTCAGGTAGGCTAGATCATATGTCTGATTTGTTTTGTCCAACAGGCCAACCAGGGCCATATCATCAGCATATTTGAATAATCTGAAATTTTCCTCATTAATTGTAAATTCATTAGTAAAAATAGAAAACAGCACAGGGGAGAGCACACAACCTTGTGGACAACCATTGCTCACAGTGTGTTAATACAAACCATATTAGTGTCTCAATGATACTAAAACATCACAGTTTGATTCACAGGCAAACTAAGGAGCAGTTCTGCAGTGTTTTAACAAGTGTTATCCCCACAGTGCCTCGGAGCTGCCGCCCGTCTCCTTCTATCTGGTGCGTCTGATCTCGAAAGCTCCCTGCATGGTGCTGCGATTGGGCTTCCCGATAGGGACTCTGGCACACTCCAGGAACAAGGTGAGGCGGCGCTCTCCACACTGTGAAAGCTGTGTATCCCGGATGGGATAGAACGAGTGTTTCTGACTCTCACTCTGTAGATTGTGGATGAACTTCGAGAGCAGATCCTACGGCTGCGGTTCCCTCATCGAGTCCAGAATAAGGAGGCCACGCCAAAAACCAAACGGAAGATTCTGGGTAACACGTCGCCCTCCAAATCCCCGCCTCTTCCTGCAGCCAAACCGGCGCTGTCTGACCGGCCGTGTGTGGTGGTGCTCAACAAACCCCTGGAAAAACTACTGATCAGGTGCGTGACGTAACATTGAACAGTAATGGATCTCATTACGGTTATCTGAACGTAACCTTGTGAAGACCTACAGTCAACATCAAGTCAAAATCGACCTTGTTTTCAGTCCAAACACTTTTGTGAATGATTCATCGGTGCTTGAAACAACTTTCCTTTTTGGCTGACACCAGCCCTATTATTTTCAGATTTTATATTTTTATATTTAAACTCTGTGGGGACACTTTTATTATCAATTCCTGATGGATAAACTGGCTTGAAATGCAAATATAGTCTTTTTTAGTTTTAATGTTTTACTTTGAATGTGTCAATTTACAAAATGACAATGATTTGCAAACACTGTTTTAATGTACACTTCGATAAGTGTTATTTAATTATTATTTTTGGACTAATTGAGTATTTAATAATGTTTTGATTTAAAAAAGAAAAAAAATCAGTTTTCATTAATTTTAGTTAAAGTTTTAAAGTTTTTCATTTTTATTAGACTACATCATTTTATTAGTTTTGTATATAATTTTAGTTTAAATTTTGTGATTATTTGTGCTTTTGTTTATTGTTTATAATATTTCTATTTAGCATAATTTTTGTTTTAGTAAATGTAGTACTTTAGCTGCGATGTATTTTATTTCTGATAGCTGCCATGCCAACATTTAGAATTGTAATTTCTTCAAAAGTTTTTGAAATTTATTTTTTTCTCATTTTCTAATCAAATTTTTTATATAAATAGTTTTTTGAAGTTTTAGTTAAAAATATCAACATGGACTCTGATTAGGTCATCTGTAACTCGAAAGCTTTCAAAAAGGTTTTCAAAAGCTTATGATTTAGTACAGGGCTTCTCAAAGTCCGGATCCGGACCGGGAGGGAATTCAATCCGGACCCGCCTCTTGAATCAAGCGCATTTCACTCAGACCTCCGTACCGCGCGTGGCAAACACACACACACACACACACACACACACACACACACACACACACACACACACACACACACACACGGGCGCATGAACCAGTGTTGCATGATTACAGACTTTTTGTAAGACAAAGCACATCAACTAGCGACATTTTGGATGAACTAATCATTCACTTGAGAATAATTTTTCGCCCCGCGAGCGAGGTTTCGCACCCCCGACGCAGTCTTTCTCCACCGGCAGAGTGAGCAGCGTATTCAAAGAACCGAACCGAACCGCAGCAGACTTTTGAACGAGTAAAAACAGCGTTTCCTAAAACCTCTCACTGTTGATGTCAAATGAACATTGTTTATCTGGAAAGGGTTGAAATTGCACATAGTTCGGACGTTTGTGCTCATGAAATTTATAAAAAATATTATAATTAAAGATTTTGGCAATTCAGTTGAAGGGACTGCAGGTTACATTGAAGCACTATTAGAAACATTCAAATTAACCTAAATGAGAACTGCTTTATTGGGCATTTAGTTGTATAAAATGCATATGTTGAGTAACCCTAAAAAATCAACCATGGTTTTTTATAATAAACGTTAGTAATTTTTTTTTCTCATTTGCATATTGATTACAAATTTATATAAATGTCACTAAAATACAATGGTTAAACTTGGCTTGTAGCAAGACCATGGTTCATTTTGGTTAATCAACCATGGTTTTTATAACCAAGTTTTTTTTGTTTTTGCATTTGATTACAATTTAAAACTAACCATGGTTAATACAATTTCAAAAACGCAAGTACAACCTGTATGAATCATTATTTGTGGTTAATGGTTTAAGCATAAAAAGTTTAAGCATTTTTAAAAACATTTTTTGTTAAAAATAACAATTATTTCGGACCTTTTGATGTTGATGATAATTCCCGTTCGGACCTTTGAATGTAAACTTTGAGAACCCCTGATTTAGTAAATCTCCTTCTGACATCCTGCTGCAGGTACGAGAAACTCCCGTCAGATTTCCACACCCCTTTCATCTTAAACATGGAGCCGTTCGCCCAGCCGCACATCACGGGCGCCCCTCTCAGCATGGCTGCCAGCCGGATAGCGTCCTCCTCCATGGCGTCTCTGTCCCGCTACTTCCTGCACCAGCGCTGGGTTTGGGCCGTGCAGAACGGCCCGGGAACCGCTGTATCGCTGCACGCGGTCGCTCATATCCTCTCCATGCTCTCAGAGTGAGTCTCAAACATCCTTGGGGAAACTCTGACCTAAAATAAGTCAGTTCAGATAATAGCATTTGCTAAATTCCTAACGGCTGTTTTTGATTGCACAGTATTCGTCTGTCTGAAGGCTTCCACTTTGCCGCCAGCGGGGAGGGTATCGTCAACATGGTGGCAGAACTGCCAATGCCGGTGAAAGTATGAACACGCTCTGCTTGTATATCGCACTTTTAGCATTTGTTGCCGGTGCATCTCTAACGTTCAGCCACAACTGTGTATGCAGAGTCTGTCAGCGGATCTGGACGGAGAAAAACACACCTGCATAGTCCAGTACATCCTTTTCCCACCTCATTCCACTTCTACTAAAGACAGGTGACGCTTCATCACACCTGTGCAAAGCAGTACTGGTTCTGTTCACTGCTAAAAGCACGGCTTCAGCCGAATGATTCCTGTGCTGCGATGGTCAAGAACAGATCGTTGTAGAGCTCAACCATCACCATCACATTTAAACAGCTTTTGATGAATTGAATTGAATGAAAGTGTATAACTTTTAAAACATATTAAATGTACAAATAAAATACATAAACAAATCAATATGATGTTAACCTAATTATAATGTTTAAATAAATGTAATGAACTGTTTTTGATTTAATTAATTACAAATTATTAATATTTGAAGGTATTATTAAATATATTATATTAAGCATTAATAGTGTATAACTTTTAATACATGATATAAAATTAAATATACAATTAAAATGAATAAAAATAATCAATATAACATTTTTATTATAGTTCAAATATTTAAATACGTTTTATTTTAATTTAATAATATTATTTAATTTTAAATAATTTTAAAAAGTTTGTTTTAATTAAGTGTTTTTATTGTTTGAATTATTAACATTTAATGAAATTGATTATATTTAGCATAACATTTTTCTTATAGTTAAAATATTTAAATACGTTTTATTTTAATTTAATAATATTATTTAATTTTAAAAAGTCTGTTTTAATCAAGTGTTTTTATTGTTTGAATTATTAACATTTAATGAAATTGATTATATTTAGCATAATATATAACATAATAGATTAATGTTAATAAATAATTTTTTTTATAAGTTTTATTTGACAGATAAGATTGGGAAAATCTGCCTTTATTAATTGTCCAGGATCTGAACACTTAAACAATAATAAAAATAGCCTCAAAAATAAAACGATAAATGCATGAAATTTAACAAACCACAAAAACAAATAAATACATACATGCATAAATACATAAATAAATATTGCAGGGTAGGGAAAATGTAAAATAATTGAGCAAAGATTGTTCGTCGTCTTCACACAGCTTATCACATGCTACATAGTTTATTTTTTTAATTAATTAAATTAATTGCAAGTCAACTGAAAGACTAGAAGACACAGCATTGTCTTCTAATGTCCGTTTGGTTTGACTCGGTCTGTTTTGGCATCGTGTCTCCAGCTTCTCCACAGATGATGACAATGACACTGAGGTGGAGGCCATAGATGTGGACACGGAGCTGAGTTTGGTGACGGAGTGCTGGGTGGAGCCTCAGAGCGGAGCCGTCTGCAGCTCGCTGGAGCAGCAGAGACACTTTCATCAGCTCACCTACCAGGAGATCCCTCAGGCTGTTAGTGACATCACCACGACTGCCACAGAACATAAACCCAATCTAAATCATGCATAGTTTTACTAAATCTGGGACTTGACAGTAGTTAGTAATGATATTAGCTTTACATCACTCATTGTAATTTTAGTACTATTGAAAACGGTTGCAGGTTATATTAATGTTTGGAATTCGTTTTTTATTATATTTAACATCAGGGGCGGCTGGTGCTAAAAAAAAATTGGGGGGGGGGGGCTAACAAACTGAAAGTACGTGCAATCTGGTCCAAGCTCCTTTATTTTTTTTATCTTCATCCGAACGCCTCGTGAACGGGTATTTTTGTAAAGATAAAACCGAATGTTCTTTCATCTGGGGATATTGCGCTTGCTTCCACATTAATTAGTACCTGTCTGTCAACTGACGAGCTGCTGCTGAGTGGAACGAGAGTCGTTGAGAACGGTCCAATCACATGAGGCCAAACATATAAAAACAATATCGATTCGCTCTAACAATAAAAGTGGGAGGAGCCTGCGCCCCAAGGACAGTTTGAAACAAGCCAATTAGAGCTTAGCCTCAAATCACATGCTTTTGAAAAGTTTGTGTACCTACATACACACTCATTAGTCTGGCGCCCCGCACACAAATATGAAAGAAATATAGTTTAGATTTTTTGATTTTCAATTAATTATAATATAACTAACAGTAGAATACTATGACTAAATAATTTTATTTAGTTAATATTTGCAATATATTTTAAACTTATTGTTAACATGTTAAAGGGGGCTAACTTGAAGGGGGGGGGCGGCGCCCCCTATTGACCAGCCGCCACTGATTACCATATTAATTTTATTATTAGTTTTATTTATTATTAGTTTTGTTTTGGGTTTTGTTAGTTTAGAATAAGAAGTAAAAAAAGATAAATTTTGCCTGGAATAAATATATATTATTTTATTTAAGTTAATGTTTATATCATTTCAAGTAATGCAAACGTAAAAAAATCTAATATAATTGAACTTATTTTATATTTCAGCTAGTTAGCAAAGAAACACTTCTCATTTTTGTTTGGTTTAAGTTGAAGGACTAAAATAACCAAAACTAAATAAACAAAAAAACTAAACACTAAAAAAAAAAAAAACTTAACAGACATACAAAAAAATAAAAATAAAGAACGAACAACAAAATTACTAAAACTTTACCTAAAATTAAAAAGAAAATATAAAAGTACATTTTTATTCAAAATGCTACCAAAACTTGTTATATACATTTTTTTCTTTAGATTAATGCACTGGTGAATTCTGCCTAACAACACCAGAACAATTTAGTAAAAAGATCAAATATGGTCAGCTTTGATTTGATGGTGTGTTTAATCATTTTTACTGCGATCTGACAGTCAAAGCTTCTGATTTGTGTGTTTTTCCGTTCCAGATTTTCCCCCGTGATCTGTCGTGCATGACGACGATGATCACGTTTGAATACCTCATCCAGCTGTGTCAGAATAAAGAGCAGCTGTGTCCTCTCAGCAGCGTCAGAGATGCTCCAGGTATGAGCGTGCACCGTCACACAGTTGTATGAGATCTAGAGGTCTGCTACCCGACCCGAACCCGCGGGTCCCGAAATACTTTCGGGTTTTGGGTTAATGTTTAATGGATAGCGTCGGGCTCGGGTCGGGTTCGGGTTTGTAGCTAAACCAAAACTATATGCAGAGGCTTCGCTGCTTTCATAGACGCACGCACACACATATCAGAGATCGTGCAGCGCACAAACAGCACGGAAACTTTTATTAGTAAAATAGCTTCGACAGGCTACTGACTCGCAAGTCACAACATTATATTTATCTGCAATGAGGCGGCAAAATCGCTGTTTTTGAAGTAACTAAGCCTCATTGCTTAGAGAGACATGCGCAGAAGCAGGTTCACATGCACGCGCAACTTTCCTCTCTCTCTCTCTCTCTCTCTCTCTCTCTCTCTCCTTCTTCTTCCTTTATTAGCATGACCCCCAAAGCATCTCAGTATCTCTCTCTAAAATCAGAATCTCATTATGAATGGTTAACACATATTTAGCAGCTGCAGCTGTTTTATCATCTTCTCCGAGCTCTCTCAGATCCTCTGCTCTCGCTCGGTCCATGTTTGTCTATGTCTTCCTCTCTCTATCTCTAGATCTCTCTCTCCTCTCTGTTTAGGGTTGAGTAGCTCTCTCTGAGCGAGTGTGTTTAGAGGATGAGATTCTCTGAGGTTTCTTGGCTCAGGATCAGATCTCTCTTCTGGATCTCAATCTTCAGTGGGTATAAGCCTAATTCAGCTCTGCAGGCATCTCTCTCTCTCTCTCTCTCTCTCTCTCCGGGCCTCTCCAAGGCCTCTCCAGACTGAAGCCCCCCGATGCAGAGATCTCTCTGTGCTCTCTTCTGGAACACCATGACTCTGGTTTTGTCTCTCTACTGTGCTGGAGACCCTCGGCTGTGGGGGACATCAGAACCAGGTCTCCGCATCTCTCTCTCTCCAGCTCTCTCTCGCTCTCTCTCCCTCTCTCTCTCTCACTATGCGGTCTCATTATAGTGCAGAAAAGCTCTGCCCACACAGATACCACGGTAATTATTGGGATCTCTCCTTTTTTATATATTGGAGTGATGAGTCTCGCTCTCTCTCTCTTGTCCACATGCCTTCTTTAATTTGAGTTTTTTAATGTGCTCTCTCTTTGATCTCTCTCTCCTCTCCTCTCTCCGCACTCTCCAGATCTCTCCAGAAATCAATTTTAGCTTCATAATATTGATCTCTTTTTATAATTTTTCAGACAGTTGGAGTAGGCTCTTCTTTATGCTTTTTGTTAGAAAGTTGTCTCATTATCTCTCTCTTTTTTGTTTGTTTGTTCTGTTTGTTTGGAGGTCTCGTTTATTCCATTAGTATCTGGAGTGAAATCTCTCATTAGACTCTCCTAAAGGGAACAGTCATCTCTCCCGGTCTCTCTCTCTCTCTCGGGAGTTGAGGTCTCTATAAAGGCATTAATAAAGTCTCTCTCTCTCTCTCTCTGTAATTGAGTAATCTCTCTCTCTCTCTAGGTGAATCTCTCTCTCTCTCTCTCCTTTACACAGTCTCTCTCTCTCTCTCTCTCTCTCTCTCTCTGACTCTCTCTCTCTCTCTCTCTGGTGTGATAACTAATGAAGAATGAAACTCTCTTGGATATGTGATTCTCTCTCTCTCTCTCTCTCTCTCTCTCTCTCTCTCTCTCTCTCCACATCTCTCTCTCTCTTGACTGAAAGTGCAAGATGTCTCTCTCTCTCTCTCGTTGTAATAGGGAGAGTCTGAGGTGGAATATAGAGTGCTCTAAAGATTATGTTGTGATATGACTCTCTCTCTCTCAAGCCAAATCTCTCTCTCTTTTTATCTCTCTTGTCTCTCCTCTCTATTTAATTTGAGATTTTTTCTGAAGGAACAATCTCTCTCTCTCTCGTAAAGCTCTCTGCGACACCACGTTCTGAAAGATACTGTCTCTCTGTTACTCTGAGTAAGTCTCTCTCCTCTCTAGAAGAGTGCTCTCTGTATATTCCAACAACTGATTTTAAAAGACTCTCTGAATAGGTTCTGTAAAGTGTGTGCTGTATATGTACTAAAGGTGTCTCTCTCTCTGAGTCTGGAGCAGACGATGTCAGCAGACGTCTCTATGTCTCTCTCTCTCTCTCTCCTCTTGAACTCTCTCGCTCTCTCTGTGTCTGTCTCGGTCTCTCTCTCTCTCTGTCTCTCTCTCTCTGTTGGAGGATGAGGGCTCTCTCTGTTGGAGGATGAGGGCTCTCTCTCTGGAGGATGAGGGCTCTCTCTCTGGAGGATGAGGGCTCTTGGATGAGTGCTCTCTCTCTCTCTGTTGGAGTTCTCTCTCTCTTTCCAAGGGCTGTGCTCTCTCTCTCTCTCTCTCTCTCTCTTGAGATGCTCTCTCTCTCTCTCTCTCTCTCTCTCTCTCTCTCTCTCTCTCTCTCTCTCTCTCTCTCTCTCTCTCTCTCTCTCTCTCTCTCTCTCTCTCTCTCTCTCTCTCTCTCTCTCTCTCTCTCTCTCTAAATAAATGATTAATTCATTCAAATAAATACAATCTTATTTAAGATCTTATGTCTGATTTAAAGTAGACAGAATGCTAACGAGCCTTAACTGACAAAAAATGACCATAATTTGCACGGTCATTATCTTCTTGTCCATACAAAATTCATAAACTCGGCAGAATGTATGCGACCGCTGCACCTGATGTTCACAAACTTTCATAACTGGTAAATGTTTGTGAAATGGCAGAGCCTTGATTAATCAAAGTTTCTTTGCATGCAATCGTGAAATGCAGCCTTTTTCCTTTTTTTTTTTTTTTTTTTTCATTGTGGGGCGGGGGGGGGGGGGGGTGATTTCGGGTCGGGTTCGGGCTCTAAATTTAACTGTGCCGCTCGGGTCGGGTCGGGTCAGACGATCTCGGGTACGGGCCGGGTTCGGGCTTCAGTTTTGAGCCCGTGCAGAGCTCTAATGAGATCTGATGCTCAGTGTGATGTGTTGCTCCTGCAGACGAGATCCCCGCCACCGCTGCTGCTGATGACTGCATACACACTGTACCTTTCCAGTTTGACCTGATGCAACTCCTGCCCAAGTGCCAGCAGATCGAGCTCTTCTTCTACACCTTCAGCCGAGGTACGAACTCCATCCACTCAACCCTCGTCCTATCCTTTCTTACATTCACTGGGCCTTATTTAACTGTTTTGACCTTTAACAGAGGGTCAAGCGGACGCCTCCTGTCTGCCCAATGATCTCCTCCTGAGCCTCTTCCACGGCTCTCTGCAGAGCGAGCTCAGCGATCGAGAGATCCCGTTAACTGACGGCGATCATGTGGCGTTCATGCATCACATTCTAGAGCGGGAAAGAGACGGTCATGTGGCTCCATTCTCACTCCCTGTCATTAAAGGTGATTCGGCAGTGTTTGTTTGTTTTTATGTCTAGGTCATTAAAATGTCTGTAACATTCATGCATCCAAAACACACACTTAATACTTTTATTCATCAAGGTTGCATGCATTAAACTGATCAAAAGTAGCAGTAAAGTAATTTATAATGTTACAAAAGATTTCTGTTTTAAATAAATGCTGTTCTTTTCAACTTTTTATTCATCAAAGAATCTTGTAAAATAAAATGTATCACGGTTTCCACAAAAATATTCAGCAGCACAACTGTTTTCAACATTGATAATAATCAGCATTAATATAATAATAATAATAATAATCTGCTGTTTCTTGAGCAGCAAATCAGCATATTAGACTGATTTCTGAAGGATCATGTTATACTGAAGATTCAGAAAATTCATCTTTGATCACAGAAATAAATGACATTTTATGATATATTCTCACAGAAAACAGTTATTTTAGAGAGTAATAGTGTTTCATAATATTTTCGTATTTTTGATCAAATAAATGCGGCCTTTGAAGAGACTTTTCAAGAACATAAATCATACCGACTCTAAGCTTTTGAATGGTAGTCTATACTTCATATAACATGTTTTAGGAACGACTGTGCTTTTAAACACTCAGAAATGTCTTGCCCTATAGACTTCATTGTGAATGCATCACTGTTAACTAGTGCTTGAATGTTTCTTTAATCTGGAAGCACAGAACAGCCACTGTTGGTTGGCTTGTTGTTTTCATTTACTCTTGCTAAGAGTTTGATAAATTGAATGGCGTGAAGGAGAAACAAGATGATTTAAAACACACTAATCGAAAGACGTCACGCTAATGGATGCCAGACATCCCAAATGACCTTTAATTGATTCATTAGCAATTACTAGTGACTTGAGCAGAATCTGGTCCCTGATCTTCCCTCATGTGTTTATCTCTGTGTGTGCTTTCAGAAGAGAGCTTGAAGCCTCCGGAGAGGCAGGACACTGTTCTTTCCTTCCACACTATAGGAAGCAGTAAAGAGGTGACGGGCTCCTCCAGCACACTACAGGTGCGTCATCTCATATTACAGCTCCGCTGAAAAAGCCCTACCACGCGCATAAGCGTGTGTCAAACAATCTTCGGCTAGCAAATCCAATGCCTGGTAACTTTATCAGGGGCATAATACATATGACCCATCAATGATATCTGACCATCACAGATGAAACTGACTGTCCACAAAAATGTACAACATCTTTTACCACAGTGGAAAATGTAACATCAGTTTAAAACAGAACTTTATGACCCTGCCATAGACATCATGCCTTACTGGTTAGGGGTAAACATTTGTACATCACTTATATGAAGGGGGAAAACCCAAAATAGTGTAGAATTATTTTTGTATTTTCAGTAAAAATGAATTTAAATTAAATAAATAAAGCATTGGTGGTTTTAAATTAAATGAAATGCTTAAAAGGATGATCAATCCTGCTTCTGTTGGGTCAGAATGAGACGTTATGACTCCTCTCACTGCCGCATCACAGTTCAGTGTTTCCCCTACCATTATTTTAGGGGGCGACCCCCCCCCCCCCCCCCCTTGAAGGTCAAGTTAATTTTATTATCTCCTATAGCACCAGATCACAAAAGAAGTCATTTAATGTTACCTTTTCCTATAGAACAGGTCTATACCCTTTTCTCGTACTTTATTAAACAAACTAAATAGCCTTATGTTATTTATCTTATTTACACGACGGTATGTCATTTCTGTCTCTACTTTACATGGTCGCACTCTCTCTCTCACACACGCACACACACACACACACACACACACACACACACACACACACACACACACACACACACACAGACACACACACACACACACACACACACACACACACACACACACAGACACACAGACACACACACACACACACACACACACACACACACACACACACAGACACACACAGACACAGACACAGACACACACAGACACAGACACACACACACACACAGACACACACACACACACACACACACACACGTAAGAACACTCCCACTCGTATTTGTAAATATTAAGCCACAAAATGACTATTGAAATATGACTTCTGCCTGTCTCTGTGTTAGTGAATGGCACAGACTCGCGGGTTTGTTTACGACTCATACAGAAGCGTATGTGATGCTTTCGGTGATATTAACGTCTGCCGACTCACTAAATGATCTAAATCATCTCGAGAACTGCTCTGAGAGTCACTTCATGAGCATCTGACCGTTTCATTTGAGTAAAACTATCATCTCATATACACACAGAAATGTAACGGTATTCACAGCAACCCGTCAAAATAAAAGTCTGGTTTCACTTGACATTGGGCAGAAATATATTATTATTGTTCAGTAGAACATACGTAATAGGCTACTACTACTAAAACTATTAAAACCTTATTTTTAAGGAATAATCATACAATATGTCTTCAGTGTTTTAATTGTAATATTAAATACCCTTTATTTTCCAAAAAAAAATTGTATTTGTTTAATTTTCATTCATTGAAAGATAAATGAAATTAATGCTTTTATGCTGGAAACAAAGCCATAAACCTCGGGGAAACACTGCAGTTGGTTATTACTCGTGTTATGTAAGTGAATCATGCAAACTAGTGTACAAAAGTTGGTGGTCAGTAAGATGTTTTTTAATGTTGAAAGTTTGTGCTGCGTCCATGATACATTTTTTTTCAAGATACTTTGATGAATAGAAAGTTCAAAAGATCAGCATTTATTTGAAATAGAAATCTTTTGTAACATTATAAAGGTCTTTACTGTAACTTTTGATCAGTGAATTGTGTCCTTGCTGATTTAAAAATATTAATTTATTCCATAAAAAAAATCAAAAACATCTTACTGACCTCAAACTTTCAAACGGCAGTGTACTTATCCTTCTGTTGTTGGCAGAGCTGTTACAGTGTGTGTGTGTGTGTGTGTGTTCCTGGCAGAGCTTCAGTAATGCAGATCTTGTGGATGACGAGCCAGCTGGCACGGAGCAGGACGGCTTATCTCCTCACTGGAAATGTTACGCCAAATACATCAGCCATCAGCAGATCCTGCTCACTTTCCTGCCAGCCACATTTACAGGTGCATCGTCTGTCAATGCCACACTAATTAGAGCTCAATAGCCCTTTAGGGTTACACGCATCATGAGACTGGAGTTATTTGAGTGCTTTTTATTAAGCCACTTACATTTTTGGCTGCGAATGTGAAACATTCCCTCAGTTTAACCCAGCAGTGTTTGACCAAACTAATATTGCAATGTCATTTGGTGGGTCTTTAGTCGTTTATACTTACAATAAAAATGTTTCAGAAAAAAGTTACATTGATTATATTAAAATTAATAATAGTAGTAATGTATGTTTCTTAATGACTAAAACATTTATAATGAATATATGACTATTAAGTGTCATTCAATCATTGATTTTTAATTTGTGTTTGTGTGTGTGTGTGCGTGTGTGTGTGTGTTGTGTGTGTGTGTGTGTGTGTGTGTGTGTGTGTGTGTGTGTGTGCGTGTGTGCGTGTGTGTGTGTGTGTGCGTGTGTGTGTGTGTGTGTGTGTGTGTGTGTGCGTGTGTGTGTGTGTGTGTGTGTGTGCGTGTGTGTGTGTGTGTGTGTGTGTGTGTGTGTGTGTGTGTGTGTGTGCGTGCGTGCGTGTGTGTGTGCATATAATTTTAGTTTTTTGGAATTTTAATGTATGCTTTTATTTTGACAGATGTGCAGCTTTTGATGTCTTCTGGGCTGGAAACTGAACCTCCAATCACCAGCAGTCTCCTGAAAGAGGAGGAGACCTGTGGTCACGGCAACGGCCAACCACAGGCTGACTCCATCAGCAGCTCTGCCAATGGTCCTCCGCTTGGAACAGGTCAACATGGAGAAGACAGCAAGGGGTCCACAGTGGAACCAGAAGCAGCACGGGAGATGTTGAACGCAAGTGATGCTGGTATGGGATTTTAAATTCTGATATGTTTCCAGACTGGATTTGATGTGATGAAGCGGCAGAAATGACAGAACCGTAACCAAACCAGGGAGTTGAGTCGTGCTTCTCATCACGGTTATTATAGATAACATATAATTAATTTGTAATATACTATATATGTAAGTTATAGTTATTTAGAGTTAAAAAATTCAAAACTGAAACCATAAATAAACATTGTATTATTTTTAAATATTATTATTAACCTTTATTTATCCAGGCAAGTCACTGAAGTTCTTATATATTAAATATTTTATTTATTTTTTAATTTGATGTGATTTTGATTTAAGTGAAAAAATAAATAAATAGTGCCTTGCACTCCCAAATCAATCGTAGGATGACAAAATACAAAATAAAAAACTAATTCAAAATATTCATAACTTTAATAGTATCTAAATGCTATAAAGAAAAGCTGTTTTACATATAACAGCTGGTTAGGACAAAACTGATCATGGGTGGGAGAGTTGTTTATATACTCTGTCTGATATCTTTCAGCTCCAGAGGAGAAGGACGGCGTTCAGTTTCTGGAGCCGCAGAAGCGAGACTGTCACATCACATTCGGCAGACAGACGTCTCAGCAGAGCAGTGCTGACGCTGCACGACCCCGCTGCCCAATCTACATCTACAACTGCTCACTGGACTCGCTCAAAGAGCAGCTGGTCCATCCGCACTCAGGACGCCAGCCCAGAGACGTCTTCTTCAGGTACTGAGACACTCATGCAGATGAAAGCTACGGTGTGTAGCACGAAGGTCTCGGGTCATAGGCTCTGTTCCAAACCATAGAGAGCATAGACAGCTACATTCTTAGGCACCGTCTAACTCAGCGGTTCTCAATTTCAGTCCTCGCGCCCCCCCGCTCTGCATATTTCGTATGTTACTCTTATCGCTTCAGATGTTTGTTCTATTCGAACACAAGTGCCCTGCGAAGTGGACATCACAGGATATTCCTCCATGATTCCAGTTCGAAGCAAACGTATATATTCCATTCAAAGTGCATTGAAGTGTGCAAGACGTGAATTAAAATTGTATATATTTACAGAGGTATATGATGTCACACTCGTCCGTGCGTGAAGACGTTGCGCAGCGCAAATCCATGAATGAATGTTCCCGAAATAAAGTAAACTTCAGCGGATTTCCCTGCTCAGGGAGTAGGGAGCAATGGACCCTGTGGGAGCAATAGGGAGCAATGGACCCTGTGTGGGGAGCAATGGACTGTGTAGGGAGTGTGGGGAGCAATGGACCCTGTGTAGGGAGCAATGGACCTGTGTGGGGAGCTGTGTGTAGCGGGAGCAAGGGAGCAATGGACCTGTGTGGGGAGCTGTGTGTGGGGAGCAATGGACCCTGTGTGGGGAGCAATGGACCCTGTGTGGGGAGCAATGGACACTGTGGGAGCAATGGACACTGGGGGGAGCAATGGACCCTGTGTGGGGAGCAATGGACACCTGTGTGGGGAGCAATGGACCCTGTGTGGGGAGCAATGGACCCTGTGTAGGGAGCAATGGACCCTGTGTGGGGAGCAATGGGAGCAATGTGTGGGGAGCAATGGACCCTGTGTGGGGAGCAATGGACCCTGTGTAGGGAGCAATGGACCCTGTGTAGGGAGCAATGGACCCTGTGTAGGGAGCAATGGACACTGTGTGGGAGCAATGGGCCCTGTGTGGGGAGCAATGGGCCCTGTGTGGGGAGCAATGGACACTGTGTAGGGAGCAATCGACACTGTGTAGGGAGCAATGGGCCCTGTGTAGGGAGCAATGGACACTGTGTAGGGAGCAATGGGCCCTGTGTAGGGAGCAATGGACACTGTGTAGGGAGCAATGGGCCCTGTGTAGGGAGCAATGGACACTGTGTAGGGAGCATGTCAATCGGAACACAGTTCATGCACGGAGCGCACTTCTAACAAGCTGATTATCTGAATCAGGTGTGTTAACAAAGAGAGACATGCAAAATATGCAGAGCGGGGGGCGCGAGGACTGGAATTGAGAACCGCTGGTCTAACTGTAGAAGGACCTTATAAGTGACAGTATTTTAGTATCGTTGATATACTATTACAGTTTTTGTTAATATTTTGAAGTTGATTTATTTATGACTTTTATTTCTTCTGATGTCTATTTTCAGTTTTTTTTTTCATTTGTTTCCACTATAATTTTAGTTAAAGTGTTAGTAAATTTGTGTTTGCCGTTTTTATACATTTCCCTTTCTTTATTTTTTTTATCGTTTTCTTCATTTAACCAGGTTAAAAAACTCGTTGAGATTACAATCTCTTTTTGCAAGAGTTACCCTGGCCAAGAAAGCAGCAACAAATAACATAACATAT
Organism: Schizopygopsis malacanthus; assembly: GCA_027474115.1. Classification (NCBI taxonomy): domain Eukaryota; kingdom Metazoa; phylum Chordata; class Actinopteri; order Cypriniformes; family Cyprinidae; genus Schizopygopsis; species Schizopygopsis malacanthus. Next base: position 32,713,730 of record CM049877.1, on the reverse strand, counting down.
ATATATATATACACGTTTACATCATAACACAAAACACAAATCAACAATTCACCAAAGGATAAATCACACAAGCTTAAATGCATGCACTGATGGAAGCACGGTTAGCTTTAGTATGCTTTATAGATTATTCCAAGACACAGTAGCATTATATCCAAATCCATTTTTCCTAACTCTGTTCGCACCCGAGGGACTTTAAAATGTAACTGATCATTGGAACGTAGTTTGTAGCATACCTTTGATTTAGGAAAATTCAGAGACAAATAGGATGGAGTTATTCCACAAATAACCTTATAAATAAAACAAAACCAATTGAAACTTCTTCGGGTATACAACGAGGGTAACTCGGACTTTCTCATATAAAGTACAATGATGTGTTTGATAACTACAACCAGTAATAAAACGTAAAGCGCTATGAAATAGAGGATCGAGTTTTTTTATATATAATATCCTGGGGCATTCATATACAACAGATCGCCATAATCCAAGAGGGGCAAGAAGGTAGCAGATACCAAATATTCCCTTGGTTTAAATGTAAATAAAGTCTATTTCTGTTGTAAAACCGCAATTTATGCTTAAGTTTTGAGATTAATTTTTCAATATGTAGCTTAAAAGTTATCTGACTATCAAATAGGTTTCCCAGATACTTATAACATAATCTATTTTCGTTCCCTGGAAGGATATAATGTCAGGGAGATTACTTGGTACAACTTTAGAATTAGAAAAAATAATTAAACTAGTTTTATCTGCGTTTAAGACCAGCTTAAGTCGACAAACGGAACTGAACAATATCAAATGCTGACTGTAAATAGTGAAGTGCTGTAAATAGCAGTGACGTCTGCATACAGATGTACTTAGCATCCGGAATGACATCATATAAATGATTTATATACACGGAGGAAATAAAATGGGTCCCATAACAGACCCCTGAGGGACACCTTTGGAAAGTGACAAAATAGATGATCTTTTAAAAGCACACACTGTGTTCTCCCTGATAAATATAGTAGCATTTAATAGCATTTTCAGAGAGACCAACAATGGAGTCTATTTAAGAGTATGCCATGATCAACTGTCTCAAAAGCCCTAGATTGCAAAAAAACTAAATTATTGACTTATCAAAGGCATCAATAATGCCACTAAACACTTTCATAGCATCAGTAACAGTGCTGTGCTGCTTTCTGAATCCAGATTGAAAAGGAGAAAGAATATTGTTTATTTCCAGAAAATATTTTAATTGCTCATTTAATAATTTCTCTAAAAGCTGGGATAAAAAAAAAGAATAATCTTTATTCAATAGATTTACTTTAGTTTAGTTATTTTGGTACTTTGAGTTAAGCTTTAAAGGTTTAGAAATGTGTTTTTGTCATTTTCATTCATTTTTATTCTTTTTTATGATGTCTTTAGTTTAAATACATTTTTATTTACTAGTTGTTACTTTTAGTTTAGTCATTTTGGAACTTCAAGTTAAACTAAATGAAAAAGAGAAATAACAAATCATATTTTGTTGTTATTTTGATTTTGTTAAATATTTTTAATATTATTTCTATTGCTGTTTTCACTTTAATTTTAGTTAACCTTTTTGTAATTAAAAATGCCTATAGAGTTTTTATTCATTTTTATTTATTAGTTTTACTTTAGTTGTTTTGATGCTTCAAGTTTAACTAAATGAAAATGAAAAAATAACATTTTTTTTTTTTTTGAATGGTTTCAGTTTTAATTAACTCTAATAACCCCTGAATTGAAAAGTCTTAATGACCAATAAATGGTCTGGATGAGAGCATTGATAACACCCTTGTGTCTAATAAAGTTGCCTAGGTAGGCGGCTCGCTGTGTTTCTGAACAGAGCGGTTGTGTTTGATCACGTCCGAGGTCGTCCTAATATTGCACTGTCTGGTTTCTCTTTGGATGAGAATAGAGCTCAAGACACCTGGGAGTTCAGTCAGCAGCCCAAATACAGGTAGCACTGCTTACTGCTTCCTGCTGGACGGGGCGGGAGGGGTGTGGGGGGGCGCTTTGGCCCCGTTACCTTAAGGATGGCGCTTCTTTCTTTCTCTTTCTCTGGAGGGTTTGCTCTTCTGTGAAGGTGACCGTAATGAGGGGATGTTAGGCTACTGAACACTTATAAGGATATGAGGGCTTAAAATAACAGAATGAAGACAAGGTTATTTCTATATGCATTACCATTCAAAGTTTGCGGCTAGTATTTTTTTTTTAAACAATTGAATAGTTTTATTTAGCGAGGATGCATTAAATTAATCAAAATGACAGTAAAGACATTTATAAAGTTCTAAAATATTAATAAATGCTGTTTTTATTCATCAAAACTGTATAAAGCAGCACAACAGTTTTCAACATTGATAATAATCAGAAATGTTTATTGAGCAGTAAATCAGTATATTATTATGATTTCTGCAGATCATGTGACACTGAAGACTGATGCTGAAAATACAGCTTTGATCACAGAAATCAATTCTATTTTAGAGTATATTCAAACAGAAAACAGTTATTTTAAATGGTAATAATATTTCACAGTATTATAGACTGTTCTGTATTTTGATCCGATAAAAGCAGCTTTGGTGAGCTTCTTTCAGAAACATGATAATATTTGACTTCTCAACATTAGTTTGTGTATTGTTGTTGATTGGGGTGCAGTGATCTGGATCGTTCTCTATTATCGAATGTGTTTTAAGACCTCATATCCTGCTGCGGGTTCTGATGTTCAGTATCAGTCAAACGTTTGGACAAAAGTTTATGATCAATGTCTCGAGTCAGCAGAGCTGAATCTACACAAAGAAGAAGGTCCTTTACACAGGTTTTATTTGTCACATTTTATTTGTATTCATTTGACTTTTTTTTTTTTTTTTTTTTTTTTTTTTTTTTATGCCTCCATATATGTTATATTTCATAAAATTCTATGAGTTGAAAAGAGTCCTAATGAAGCCTGAGTAGATGTGTCCAAACGTTTGACTGATAGTGTGCAGTACATACTTAAATTAGGAGGTTTATAGACCTTTAAAACATCTCAAGACATTCAGAACGGGGCTAAATGACTGTAATGTATAATCATGTCCTCTTTATTCTTGATGTATTTGTCGATCTGGTATATTCTGCTGATAAACGTCTGTCTCGGTGGTAATGTCTTCTGAGCAACCCAAGCCTTTGGCTGCATATTATAATGGTGTCCGCAGCGGCTCGGTTTTTCCCTCTTCGCTTTCCCTTTAAATGTATTTTTCCTGCTTTGTTGACCACAGAAATGGTAAACCTATGGCGTATAAATCTTGGGTGTTGTTGCTTCACGGCTGTTAATCTGTTTTGCGTGCTTTTAAAGCTGGTTTGATATCTTCCCGTCCTCTTCAGCAGCAAAACACGACTAGTATTTATATGTGATGATCCGCTGGACTGTAGATAAATGAAATGCTGTTGCACGGTGCTAATGATGATGATAGATACTTTATTGATCCCCGAGGGGAAATTCAGCTTAATATAAAGTATTGCATTTAGAAATACTGATATTTAAAATCAACAGCATCAGCAACCAGCCATTAAGAAATAATAATTACAAATGTTTATTGCACTTTATAGGGTCTCTAATCACTTTTTCTTGCACGTAATATAGTCCGTAAATACATAACCAAATGAATAAAATCTGAAAAATAGAAAGCATGCATTTGCTGCTTGTAGAAAAGTTGGACAGATATGGTTGTTGCATGTTGTTTCTCTGTTTTCTAACACTTGCATTTTCATAGTGTATTTTTTCAGAAATTGCATATAAATAGTCTTATTTATTAATGATAAATATTCATGTATTGTGTAAATTAGGGCTGACTCAATCATACTACACTAATATGTTTTCTTGTATATTTGATAGCGCTGTAATTCAGCTGAATCTGAATTTAAGTGCATCAGCTAAAATCAAAATGCTGATCTGGTGATAAAGTTGATTCTCTATAATAGACATATGGATACATGTTTGACTTTGGTATCTTGGGTATTGCTTTTCCCGCTGCTTGCCTCTGCTATTTTAAGGCCCTGTCCCAAATGGAACACTTCATGTGCACTTGCGGTCTTACGGACTTACAATGGCCGCCGCGTGTCCGTTAAGTCCACGAGACCGTAGGGCAGGGTTCCTCAAATCTTTCCCTGGAGGACCAATCCGCTGCAGAGTTTAGCTCCAACCCTGATCAAACTGTCGAGCTCCGCAGCAGACTTCTACCCGACAGTCAAAGCGGCATTACGCCACGAAAGTGCGGACTCCGAGGAAGACCGCGAGGGTTTAGGGTGCCATTTGGGACCGGGCCTGAGCTGCTGTCTGGTGTAGTGTTGTAGGAAGTGTCTGGCAGATTGTGGCCTGCTGTGATCTGGTGTGTGTGTCTCGCAGGTCAATCTCTCAGGAGCGCAGCAGCGCCTCGTCCTGGACAGAGCTCATGTCGCACCCTCACAAACACAAAGAACTGGCCAACTACTGCAGCCTGCTGCAGGAACACTACTACCAGAGCTATGTCAAAGGTCACACATGCATATATATGCACACAGCTTAAACAAATAAGCATACAAATATATAAGCACATATCTCCTGATTTCTCATTAGTATAATGCAAAAAAAATACTGTATTGAGACAAGACTTTTTTTATTACATTTATGGTAACATTTTAAAATAAGGTTCCATTTGTTAACTATTTAATTATTTAACTAACATTAAATAACAATGAGCAATACATTTGTTACTGTATTTATTAATCTTTATTAATGTGAAGATACAGCTCATTTATTGTTAGTCCATGCTAGCACAGGTCTGTTAAATAACTAAAAAAAACTAATTTAGATTTTTGTAAATGCTGGAATTAACAAGCTTTTAAGTTTTTTAATTGTTAGTTTAAGTTAACTAATACAAATGGAACCTTATTGTAAAATCTAACTACATGTATTTTATTATTTTAAAGTAAAAATATAAATCAATAACAAAAAAAATATTTAAGCACATTTATGTCCCAAATTCTCTTTAGTGTAAAGCAAAAAAACAAAAAGAAACTCATTCTCATTATTGTGTCCAGACATTTTTAAATTACATTTTTATTTTTATTATTAATTTAAAACATAAATATGTAAAATAAGTATAAAAAAAAATCAGAAAGCATTTAAGCACATTTATGTCCTGAATTCTCATGAATGCAAAAAAATATCTAATTTTCATTATTGCGCTGAATCTGGACATTTTTCGATTAACATTATTATATTATTTAATTCGTTTTTTTATGTGATTCACATTGTTCTCAATGGTGATTCATTAGTGTCTCATTACGGAGATGATTAATGGGAATCACCCTGTTCCAGATACATGATTTTTTTTTTCATGTTTGTCTAAATAAAAGGTATGTAATTAATTAATTATATTAATGTTACAAAAAGGAAGAATCCAACGAGGCACTCCTTCTGTGGACACACTTTGAGGAAGGCTGAAATGCATCAATGAGCAGTGTTTTCTGCATTTTTAATGTTTATTGAGATGGCCAGAATGTAAATAAAGGTGTTTTAACTTTTTTTAGACCAGAAGAAGTGCCTTGGATTCTTCTTTTTTTGTAATAGTTGCTTCAAACATAACCAAAAAGCACCTTCTGGGATTACTTCACAAGGTCCTTAATCAGCAAGTAGTGCTTCAAGATGTCTCCTACAATCTATTCATTATTACAATGTATTTCATTTAAAATATTAGTCTGTAGATCTACAGTAAAAACAACAAGATTAGTTGGATATATAAATACTTGCGCATATAAATAATGCATTTCATTCATATGAACTGGGGTGGAAAATAATGGGTCATAAAAATAATATCACAATATAAAAATATGTTAATAGCAGATGATTGAATTGGTCTTGTGCCTGTGTTGCCTGACAGGTGTTTATCGCAGTCTGCAGCAGTCCTACAACGTGAGCTCGCAGGACTTACTGACGGCCATGGACTACTGCGAGGAGTCGCTGCAGGAGATCGACATCACTTCCTTCCTGCAGACGCTCTGCGGACACGTGCGTGTGTTTCGTGAGCGTCACGAGCTGTCGAGTGTCCACGCAAGCAAGTCCAGTAACGCTCACACCACCTTCATCATCGGAGAGGGAGAGGATGATGACGGAGCCACGCTGGTGTCTTCATCCAGGTACTGACCACAGAGCGGTGCATTGTGGGAATGAATGCTTAGATTTCATTGTATTCAGATATTATTGGTATTTTCTCAAAGCATTGAGCTGGAGGACGTGAGTGAAGCTGATTCCCGAGAGAAAGTCTCTGCTCCCACATCCCCGCTGGTCCTGGACGAGCCGAAGTCTCCAAAAATCCCAGAGTTCCCTCTGTCGCTCCTCCAGTCCCAGCAGAAGTGTGAAGTGTATCCTGATTTACACAAAATCATACAGGTATAGCTGACACAGATCAGGGATGTAGAAATGACACAAACGATATTACTCATTCTGTTTGTTTTACAGGATAAATTCATGGAAATCGGTGCTCAATATTTCAAGACCGTACCGTCCAATCCACACTATTTCTTTTACTGCCTTCCATCCTCCAAAAAAGAGGTGCGTTAACATTTGAGTATTTAGTTTAGTTTTTTCTCCAGTCATTTTGAATGTGTTTTAGCAGCATTTAATAAACTCCAGTGTTTGCTGATCACTACTGCTGCATCTACAGCATCAGCTCAGTATCTTAAGAATTGACTGTGATGAGGTTAAAAGATACAAAATATTATATTTAATAAGACATTAAAATGAATCGATACGATGATTTCGTATTTGTACAGATTTCAGCTCTGAAATCACGCTGAGTTTTGGTCATTTATACATGCGTTTTAAACTATTTTACCAACTATTATCCAAAGAGAAGCTTTAAGGTTTTACAGCAAAATAAAAGCTCTATAGTTTATTATTATTGTTGTTGATTTACTTATTTTTTTAATTCACAGTAAATCATCTTTTTGCAATAGTAATATTTGTTTATTTATTGACTTATTTTTATTTATTGACTTGTTTCATTTTTATAATTTAAATATTATTATTATTACTCTATAGCGATAATGATTTTTTTTAGTTTTTCTTCTTCATCCTTATCTGATTTTGCCTGTTACTAAATTAAGATCTTACTGACTGGAAGTTTATATGACAATATGTACTGAAAGATATACATTCACAGAAGAGTTTGTTTTAATACATTGTGTTTACACACATTACAAAATAAAAGCTTGTATTGTATATTGCAATCATCCCTGCTCAAACACTGGGTATCAAACTACTGCGTGTCAGATCTGCAGATTTTGTGAAGATGAAGGGTTTATAGGACTGTTTTGGTCTGCAGGAGGATTCAGACAGAGAGGGCGAGCGGAGAGCCAGCGAGGACTGTGAGGTGTCTGAAGCTGAACTCGCCACAGAAGACGGTTAGACATCGTTCACGACACACTGAATGTTCAGCATGCTAGTATCTAGCATTTTAACATCTTCTGTATCTGAGCGTGCACCTCAGGCCGTTTTAATAAAGTTCACATTTTTATTAAGACATTTGCAACATGAGCACATAAGTGCTTAACAGTAATATTTACTCACTAAATAAATACGTGTCATGCATAAAGACAATGATAGTGTTTTAAACATCTATTTAGATGAGTGAGGCATCGTTTGATATGATATTACTGATAAATAATATTTTTCCTTGCATGGTGCAATAGCACTGATTAATACACATTTAACAGTGACTTTAATAGGGTCTGTAAAGTGAATTTTTTAGTAAACTTGAAGAATATTAAAACATGCATATCCGTATTAATCCTCTGCGTATGCACAGAGAACGTGTCGGGCTGCTGCATCGTGACGGAGAGTGACACGGATCTGGAGGTGGAGTATCAGGATTGTGGGAATGGCAGAGCGGAGGCTGGAGGACAGGGAGCAGGTGAAGGCGAGTCTCCGTCAGACTCCAACACGGTGAACCAGGACGAGGATTCCTTCAGTATTCTGGACGGAGACTCTCTGCTGGAGGTGGAGGGACCGCAGCCGGAGATGCCGCCTCTGTTTGTGCACCTCACCTGCTCCGTCAACATGAAGAGCAGCCATGGCTCCATGCCCACGCAAACACTGCCAACCTGTCTGGGTGAGACACTGAACACCGCTGAGGGGTTAGACACTGACTAAAGCGGCTTACACCCTTTTAACAGAATCATATTCTACACTTTTATTGCATTTCGTTTTTTACCTAAACTCCACTTACGGCGTCAGTCAAGATTTATTGACCAAAATAAGCATTTTGATAATTCAGATCATTGCTTCTCATGGCCATCTTTTTACTATTTAAGGTTGTTTTTAACTGCATTTTTTATTTTTGTGATACAAATACACTGCCCATCCAAAAAAAAAAAAAAAAGTCACCACCTGATTTTAACTAAGCAAATAGGTAAGAGCCTCCCATTGGATAACTACTGCATGGATGATTATGTTTCAGCTGGCAACACGTTATTTAACCCTAGCTGATGCAGTGAGTGTCTTCTCATTTCTTAAACAACCTAAAAAGATGGCCATGAGAAGCAATGATCTGAATGATCAAAATGCTTATTTTGGTCAATAAATCTTGACTGACGCCGTAAGTTGAGTTTAGGTAAAAAACGAAATGCAATAAAAGTGTAGAATATGATTCTGTTAAAAGGGTGTAAGCAGGAGGACACATCCTGTGGTTATGGAAAAGATGTTCATCTGTTTCAGATGGGTCAAATTATTGGCAAAGAAACATCTAAGGAGATTGCTGAAACTACTAAACTCGGGTTAAGAACTGTTCGACGCAGTATTAAAAGCTACCTATCTCCCTAGACCAGAAAACACATCGCAAAGGTAGATCAAAATAAATAGCAGACCTCTCCTATGCTCCAGGTAATTAAACAGAATAAATCACGAATCGAAATAATAAACACAAAGCCGTTGGTGATCTGTTAACGGAGCCGGAGTCCGGAGCTCTTCACGCCACAACAGCAAACGCCAAAGTGAGCTCCCCGTGTGCTGGTAACGCCGCCCTTTTAAAGTCACCCGCTTCAGGATCCACCAGTCGCGTTCCTCGATGAAGAGCCAATCCCTGCTAGAGGTCTGCACGGGCTCAAAACTGAAGCCCGAACCCGGCCCGTACCCGAGATCGTCTGACCCGACCCGACCCGAGCGGCACAGTTAAATTTAGAGCCCGAACCCGACCCGAAATACCCCCCCCCACAACGAATAGCCAACTAAAAAACAAAGGAAAAAGGCTGCATTTCACGATTGCATGCAAAGAAACTTTGATTAATCAAGGCTCTGCCATTTCACAAACATTTACAGTTATGAGAGAGAGAGAGAGAGAGAGAGAGAGAGAGAGAGAGAGAGAGAGAGAGAGAGAGAGAGAGAGAGAGAGAGAGAGAGAGAGAGAGAGAGAGAGAGAGAGAGAGAGAGAGAGAGAGAGAGAGAGAGAGAGAGAGAGAGAGAGAGAGAGAGAGAGAGAGAGAGAGAGAGAGAGAGAGAGAGAGAGAGAGAGAGAGAGAGAGAGAGAGAGAGAGAGAGAGAGAGAGAGAGAGAGAGAGAGAGAGAGAGAGAGAGAGAGAGAGAGAGAGAGAGAGAGAGAGAGAGAGAGAGAGAGAGAGAGAGAGAGAGAGAGAGAGATGAATGTTGCGCGTGCATGTGAACCTGCGTCTGCGCGTCTCTCTCTACAAGCAATGAGGCTTAGTTACTTCAAAAACAGCGATTTTGCCGCCTCATTGCAGATAAATATAATGTTGTGACTTGCGAGTCAGTAGCCTGTCGAAGCTATTTTACTAATAAAAGTTTCCGTGCTGTTTGTGCGCGATCTCTGATATGTGTGTGCGTGCGTCTATGAAAGCAGCGAAGCCTCTGCATATAGTTTTGGTTTAGCTACGAACCCGAGCCCGAAGCTATCCATTAAACATTAACCCGAAACCCGACCCGAAATTATTTCGGGACCCGCGGGTTCGGGTCGGGTAGCAGACCTCTAATCCCTGCACATACACATTCACATACACAAAGCAAAACACAGGAAAACAACGATGCCAAGGATCGTAACAAATAGTAAGAGTATTTACACATGCACAATGTGAAGGGAACTCAAGGGATTGGGACTAAATAGCCGTGTAGTCTTAAGAGAACCACTTATCAGTGAGGCTAATCGGAAAAAGGGCTTTAATTTGCTAGGGAGCATACATATTGGACTTGGGAGCAATGGAAGAAGGTGATGTGGTCTTATGAGTCCAGATGTACCCTGTACAGAGTGATCAGGGTAAGAAGAGAGGCGTAGTGACTACTCTCCCATCATCAATACAGGATCTTGGCCAAAAATCAATGCAACTCTGGATAGGAATAAATGTTGTGACATAAATACGATGCCACGGTGAACGCGTGCCTAAAGGCGGTCCAATTAAATATTAGAGTGTGACTTTTTATTTGGACGGGCAGTGTATAAATGATTATGATTGTCAGTGAGCTTTGTTCTGTATGTAAATGAGTTTGTTATGACTGGCTCTCTTTTTCACATTAACAAATTGTTAATATTACTAAACAATTTGTTTAATACTAATTGGGTGTTTATTTAATGTGTAAATGTAGGTTGCCTTATGTTAATTAGCTTATGGTCGTGACCTGGAAAAGTCATTTATATTTTGCTTGTGAATGTAATAATTTAAAAATAAGACATTTATCCATTTAATTGGCTAAATATATATGAGAATATGGCACATCAATATCCTGATCAATAGTGTTGTTATCGCTAACTAAAATAAAAAATAGAACTAAATAGTTGTTCTAAAAATAAATCTATAACTAAACATTCCTTTAATTAAGCTGAAATGAAAATTAGATGAAAATGTTGAACTTAAAAAAAGAGACTTTAGATTTTTTTTCTAAAGACAAAGAAATTTTACATTGGCAACTAATTGAGATAAAATAAGTTAAAGTGCTGAAAAATACCAAAACCTCAACTCAAATGAAAACAAATAAATAAACGCTTAAATAGAAAAATAATAAAAATGTCAAAAGCACTTTAAACTAAAATAAAAACTGAAAATATAAAAATAAATGTTAATTTAAAATATCAATAAATTCTATAATATAATATAATACTAACAACTCAAGACAAATGATGGGAGTTCATTGGTTAGAGGGGATGAAACATATATATTGATTTGGTTTTCTCCCTCATTGGTTAGAGGGGATGAAACATATATTGATTTGGTTTTCTCCCTCTGATTAGTAATGACCTGGCTCATGTAAGTTCAGTAATGTTGGAGGATATCCGAATGTTGTTTGCAGGTGAAGTCATTACCTGTCTTGAGAACGCCGAGAGTCTTCAGTCGGTGGATCTGAACGAGTTATCGGTCACTCTTGATATCTTCGTGCTCACGTTACCTCTGGACATCGAGGTCATGACTCCTGACTGCCGACACAACAGGTCAGTGCCTGTGAAGCGGAAAGCATCAGACAGCTAGCGTGATCCTGAATGGTCTCTGTGCATGTACTGCAGGTACACGTCTGAGAGCAGCGTGTCTCTGACCCGCTCCCCTGGACAGCCCTCCTCCTATCGCTCGGACGAGGAGCTCATGGCTAATCTGGACGGCCTGCGCGGGGTCGGTGTGGAAAGGTGAGCGTTCAGAGCTCAGCAGACGTCTTCTGTAGACAAATATCTTGAGTAATAACTGATTTGATCATCTTCTGCAGTATGTCTGGAGATCCTCTGTCCAAACTTCCTATTCTGCACAAAATGGCTGTTTTAGCTACTATGGATGAGGTGAGAGTGAAAAATAAGCATTTTATGCTTTAATAATAATAATATTTGAAATGATGTAAAAGTATTACAACGTTAAATAATAACTAGATGAAAAAGTTTGTGAACAAACTTTGAAGTTGGCTTGAGAAAGTCTGACCTTTTATTGATTAGCATGTCGCTAGCATGAGTAGCATGATTTTAGCATGTTGCTAGCATGATTAGCATGTTGCTAGCATGTTCTAGCATGATTTTAGCATGATTATCATGTTGCTAGCATGTTGCTAGCATGATTAGCATGTTGCTAGCATTTTGCTAGCATGATTTTAGCATGTTGCTAGCATGTTGCTAGCATGTTTCAAGCATGATTAGCATGTTGCTAGCATGATTTAGATAGATTAGAAATAGTATTAGATAGAGTGGAAGTTTGAATTGGATAGAAATAGTACATAGAAGGGAAGTCTGATTGAGTCTAATGGGCTTCAGTCTGTTTAGATTTGAATTTTGACAGTTGGAGTTTGAATAGTCTTGGCTCATCTGAACATTCCGTCAGTGTAAGTCTATGGGATTTTTATGATTTTTAACTTCAGTTTATGAAAATTAAGTTACAGTTAGAAAAGATATAGCAACGCGAGTCAGAACAGTGAAGACCTGGGCTGAGTTTGGAGTCTGTAGAGTGTCTGGAGGAGATAGAATTGCAATTTGTAGGTTAGGATTTCAGTAAGTTGGCTTTCACAAGCCAACTTAATTTGTCAAAGTCCCACTAGTAATGCTTGTAATAACTAATAGTAGAAATACTTTTGCTGTAGTATTTATTAACATTTGTTAAAATTAGTTAATAAAATACAACTATTTCTTGTTTGCTCAATTTCATAAAATAATATTTCCAGACTCAACTTTTTATTTTTACAATCCATTGGTAAATGTTGCAATTAGCAGTGATTCTAAATGAGTTAACTAAATGATAAATAATGATTATAAATAATGTAGTTAATGGTAACGAATGGAGCTTTATTTAAGGTGTTACACAATTATTTAACATTGATCCAGTAATGAAAGCACAGTTTATGAAATATGAATGAAAGTTCAGACAGTTTATTATTGCAAAAGGAGGATCACTCTGTTTAAAATATGTTTTTTCTGTTTCTGCATTATTTTAGTATCATTAATAGTCTATTGGTTTTAATTAATATTATGAATGTTGTTTTTGTTTTTAGTCATTTTATTAGTTTTATTTTTTAGTATGTTTCTCGTTTTTAGTATTTCGTTTTTTATTATGTCAGTTTATTTTCGTACTAAAACTAAACAAAAATCTAAAATAATTAGGACATTAAGGTAAAGATCATGTCCCATGAATATATTTTGTAAATTTACTACTGCAAAAATATTAAAACTAAATTTTTGATTAAAGATGATTTTCTCAAATTTAGATTTTTTTGCAGATTCCAGATTTTCAAATAGTTGTATCTCGGCCAAATATTATCCTATCATAACAAACCATACATCAATGGAAATCTTATTTATTCAGCTTTCATATGCATATTATATATAAATCTAATTTTGAAGAATTGACCCTTATGACTGGTTTTGTGCTCCAGGGTCACATATATGTATGTGTATACTGTATAATTGAATAACCCTGTCTGTGACTGTTTCAGATCCGATGGCTATTGGAGGACGAGATCGTCTCCGCTCTACGGCACTCGTCTGTTATCAGCTCCTCCACGCTGCAGAAAGTGTTGGAGCACGTGTGTCGCTCCAGCGGACGCCCGCAGTGCCACAGCGAGCTCGTTCCCCTGCAGTTCGTATTCGGTCCCGAGCAGTCGCTGGAAAAGTTTCAAGAGGTTTGAACTCATGACCTCTATTAGTAGTGATACGACTCCCCAGGAAAGGTCAGGCACAAGATTATGTTCTGCCCCTGCTGTTTAATAACACGTCCCTGCTTCCTCGCTGCAGGAGTTCAAGAGGTTATCGCTCCCTGGTTACCTGCTGAACGCAGAGCAGCACAACTTCCACTACGTCTCACTGAGTCGCCAGCAGTCGCACAGGCTTCAGCTGTCTAACATCGCTGCTCAGTACTCAACGGCTGCAGGAACAGCGTCTCGGCAGACCAGCCTGTGTCCTGAGGTGGAGGACGGAGCCAGAGCATCAGCACACATCTGTACGTCAGACAGAGAAGCAGAGTCCAAGACAAAAGAGCCTAACACTGAGGTAATTATCAGCAATCTTTGAAACCACGCCTGAAGAAATACATTGCATTTGTTTAATGATGAAGTTATCACATTAAAGCTGCAGTCTGTAACTTATTTTGGTTAAAAATTATCCAATATCAATATTTGAGCAAGTACATAACCAGGCAGTGCTCAAAACTATGGCCTTAGTTTAGGCCGATTCACATCGGTTAGTTTATATCAGGGCTTCTCAAAGTCCGGACTCCGGTCCGGATCCGGACCGGGAGGGAATTCAATCCGGACCCGCCACCACTGCTGCATCATTTCAAGTGCATCTCGTATCACTCATACCTCCGTGCGGTGTGCGTGTCTTTTCTCACAGCAGCGACACATAACACACACGGACATCACACACACACACAACACACAGGGCGCATGAACCAGTGTTGCAGTGATTACAGAGACTTTTTTGTAAGACAAAGCACATAAGCAACTAGCGACATTTTGGATAAACCTTAGATTTCATTCAGTAGAATAATGTCACCGGTTTCGCCCCGCGAGCGATTAGGTTTCAAATCGACCCCCCCAACGCAGTCTTTCTCCACCGGCAGAGTGACGCAATGCTGAAGTAACATTCAAAGAACCGAACCGAACCGTTTAACCGCAGCACGGTTTGACTTGTGATATGAGCTAACCGAGTACAAAACAGCATTTCCTAAAACATATCACTGTTGACTGTAGCGTGACATATTAACATGAGTGTAATGTTCATCTGGAAAGGGTTGAAATATGAACATAGTGCAGACTGTTTGTGCTCCATGAAATATATATTTAAAATTATTAAATTTGTGGCATATATTCAAGACGTTGAAGGCTAGACTGTGTGAAGTACAGGTTACATTGAAGTACTATTTCAGAAACATTAAATATGTAGACCTAAATGAGAACTGCTTTATTGGGCATTTAGTTGTATAAAATGCAGTACTGTCGAGCTTTAACCCTTATGAAAAATAACCATGGTTTTATTATAATAAAAGTGTAGTAACACATATTCAATTTTTTCTTTTGCATAAAGTTGACTTACAATTCTATATACATGGTCAGTTCTTACTACAAATACAATGGTTAAACTATGGTTAGTGTAGCAAGACCTGGTTAATTTGTGGTTATCATGGTTTAATGAGTAACCAAATGTTTTTTTGTTTTTTTATAAAACTATGGTTAATTTTCGTAAACGCAAGTAGGACGTCATTGCAAATATGATAATCAAGCATATATCAAGTTGAATTGTTATATAAAGTTATAAGCATGTTTATAAAAACAAGTTTTGTAATAACAATTATTTCGGACCTTTTAACGTTGATGATAATTCAGATTCGGACCTTTGAATGTAAACTTTGAGAACCCCTGGTTTATAATAATGTTTTCTAATTTGATCATCGGGTAGGTTTTTGCGGGAAATTTGCAATTCGAAATTTTTCAATATGAAAGAAAATTTACGTTTCATTTTATTACATTTTTAAGAATTTTTTTATTCAGCAATGATGCATTAAAAAAAATCAAAGACATTTATAATATTACAAAATATTTTTATATGAAATAATTGCTGTTTCTATTCATTAAAGAATCCTGAAAAATTAAATGTATCACGGTTTCCACCAAAATATTCAGCTTGCACAACGGTTTTCAACATATTGATAATAAACAGTAAATGTTTCTTGAGCAGCAAATCGGCATATTATTATGATTTCTGAAGATCATGTGACACTGAAGAAATGATGCTGAAAATACAGCTTTGATCACCGAAGGAATAAACATACATTTTTACAATACATTTACATAGAAATTAGAAATTGTAATAATATTTCACAATATTACATGTGTTTTTAATCAAATAAATGCAGCTCTAAAGAGAACATAAAAAAACTGACCCCAAACTTATAAACTTAAATGACCTAATTTATGATTTAAATGAAAATATATACATAAACGGGCATGAAATGTATGCATTCAAATGTAAGATTTGAGTTGAAATTATTTTATGTGAGAACAATAAGAGTGTAGAGTGATACAAGACATGAAACAGCATGAAATCATTAGCTGAAGATAAAGTTAGCATAATTTATACAAAAATATCTGATCTCAGAATGCAACGGATCATAATCAAATCTCCCAATGAGCCGTGTTATAATAATGTCTCTTAGTTGTCTGGAATATGATTCCTCTGTTTCCCCGCAGCAGGCGGAGGAGTGTGGAGAAGCACAGAGGGCTGATGAGGACACGCGACCTGCAGCAGCTGATTCAGCCAGCGAGTCCCTCTCCGAGACCTCTGACCCCGTGCAGCTCAAACAGACCGACGCAGAGGAGACTCGAGCTCTGAGTGCCTTCAGCGGTCACCTGCAGGCGGTCAGCAGCAGCACCGAGCGCTCGTCTGATCACACGTCTCCTCCCAAAACGCCCTCCGCCGCCAGCCTGGCCGAGTCTGTGCAGTCCACCACACACAGTGAGTGTCACGAGAAACCTGCGTCATCCGACTTACTGAGATCCTGCTTGAGAAGTTATATTCACATGTAGCAGACGCTATGAGGAGAACAATAGAAGCAATCAGAGCAACTGCATACAAGTGCTGTGACAAATCTTTAACACAGTACACATTGCAAGTTTTTAATAAAAAAATACATTTGACTAAAAAGAATAGAATATGTAAGTGCTAGTATTAATTGGTCTGGTGCTGGCAAAAAAAAATCATTTTTTGAAATTGATCAAATTGAGATTTGGGTTGTTCCAGCAGCTGGGAATGGTCCAGAAAAAGCTCTGTGAGAGTGATTTTGTGTCTCTTTGGGATGGCACCCTGAGGCGGCGTACACTGAACAGTCTGAACTAATGAGTGTATGTAGATTGGTGCAGTGCCACTGGTTGTCTTGTAAGCAAACACCAGTACCTTGAATTTGATGCGGGCGGCTATTGGCAGCCAGTGCAAACTGTTAGACTCTGACGGTGCTGGGAGTAACTAGTTACATCTCATTTAATTACAAAATAAATGTAACCAGTTACTGTGGAACAAAAGTGTAGTTAAATCACAGTTACTTGTATTCAATTAATGTTAATGATTACAAAGGAGGCTACAACTGAATATGTTCACACACAAACAGATTTGAGTGATTTCTTTCCAAAATTGCATTACTTGCTCTTAAATATGAGACACCAATGTATCAGGAGTTTAGGACACAGAACACATGCTTATTTGATAACTGCTTTATTTCCTATTTGGGCTTGTGTGTATGCTTTATTTTTAAATAACTGTTTTTATTGTTAGATGCCAGTGTTTGCTGTCATAGCTGTGCAAAGGTTTGATCTCAACAGTATCATAGCTATAAAACTGTGTATGAGTTTAAATCTGTATTTTACCTCCGAACAATCTCAAAGTAAAAAGAGGTGGTAAAGTCTGATTTTGTGGTGGCTGTGCTTTAAAATGTAATTATTATAATCTTAATTCAAGTGATGAAGGATTATGAAATTCTGACAGTAATCAGTGTTGAGTATGACTGTAAGGTTAACCCTGCCTGCTTTACATGTTTGAAAATGATTAACAGTTTAGGAAAAATTTAGAAATTTGAATTTTGAAGAGTAATCAAATGCAATCACTTACATTAATAAAGTAATTTAAATATTTACACTATTTATTACATTTTAAATAGGGTAACGCATAATCTGTAACCTAATACATTTACAAAGTAACCTTCCCAACACTGGACTCTAATTAAGGGAAAAGTTGCAAAAAAGCCTGCATACTATGAGGATGAAAAATACAATGCCACGTGCAAGAGTCATCATGAAGGAATGGTTTAACTGAAACTATTAAAATGTACTGAAAATGTCCTCTCCCTCAGGTCATGCAAGATGTAGATGAGTTTGTTTCTTCATCAGATTTGGAGACATGTAGCATTGCATCAGTGTCTCAGCAATTGATGCTCTGCAGTGAATGGGTGCCGTCAGAATGAGAGTCCAAACAGCTGATACAAACATCACAGTAATCCATGAGTTAATGTCTTGAGCAGACAAAAGCTGCGTGCTTGTAAGAAACAAATCCATCATTATGGTGTTTTAACTTCAAATCATTGTTTGAGTCTATAATAACGCTTCCTCCAGTGAAAAAGTGGGGTGGTTTGAATCAGGAAAGAAATCTGCACAGATCAAACACTGTTTACAAGAAAAAACTGATCTTAACATATGTGTGTGGATTTTGATGTGAGCGACAACAGGGGATGAACTGGAGGAAGCATTGTTATGGATTTCGGCCAGAAGTCTGAAGTTAAAAAGTCTTAATGATGGATTAGTTTCTTTTATGCTTCACAAGTCATTAACTGATGGACTGGAGTGGTGTGGATTATTGTGATGTTTTTATCAGACTCTCATTCTGACGGCACCCATTCACTGCAGAGCATCCATTGCTGAGACACTGATGCTGCTACATCTCAAATCTGATGAAGAAACAAACTCATCTACATCGTGGATGAGGACATTTTCAGCAGATTTTTATTTTGGGGTGAAACTATTCCTTTTAAACAGAGATCGATAACATAAATGGATATGTTGCATGATAACAAATATATATTTTGGATCATTTGATTATTTATTGTGCCTGTTTGGATTATTGTGCCTTACACATGTCGACTCTTCGGATGTTTTTCTGGTGTAGTGATTTTGTTATAATAAAGTGTTATATTATTTATTCTCAAGTGGCTTTGATTCCTATCTCTTTCAGGCAGTGGGAAACTGCGGCCCAGTCGAGTTCAGAGCGTCGTCTCCAGTCAGGGCAGCATGGACTCAGACATGCTGGGTGAGGCTTCATACAACACTAAGCATGCTAAAACTCCCATTTATCCTCATGGTCTCCCTCTGCTGTGTGTGGTTCAGGTTACGATGCCGGCAGCAGTGATTCTGAGTGTGACGGACCCACTATGAACGAGCAGGAGAGACAGATGCCGCTCATGCCTGATTTCTGGCTCATCATCAGGATTCATCAGGACAGAGTGGAGGTTTTCTCTCACGCCAGGTACTGCTGCAGAGACGCGCTCGGGTTATAGCATTCAGTGTATATAGTGTGTATGTGACCCGCTCTGTGAAATCCAGGCTAAAGACTCAAAATCCAATTATGAGATAACGAGCATCAAAGTTTGATTTCTACCATTCATTTCACTATAATTTTAATCTTTCACATGACCTTACTCAGTCAATATTAAAGATATAAAGGTACAATTTTCACAGAATGTTCTTTACCTTATGAAGGATGATTTTTTTGTAGAAAACAGCAAATCACAAAAAATGACTTTAGCTGGGTTTTCACAGAGAGGGTCACATATATATGTGTGTGTGTGTGTGTGTGTGTGTGTGTGTGTGTGTGTGTGTGTGTGTGTGTATATATATATATATATATATATATATATATATATATATATATATATGTATATGTGTGTGTGTGTATATATATATATATATGTGTGTGTGTGTGTGTGTGTGTGTGTGTGTGTGTGTATATATAATATATGTATGTGTGTGTGTGTGTGTGTGTATATATATATATATATATATATATATGTGTGTGTGTGTGTGTATATATATATATATATATATGTATATATGTGTGTGTGTGTGTGTGTGTGTATAAAAGTGTATTGATTATTTGATATTATTATATTCTTATTAATTAATTTATTTATTTGATAAAATATTGCTTTATAAATAATTAATTTATAAACAATACTTTTAAATTCATTTTTGAACATTATATAATATATAATACACACTAGGGCTGGGTGGTATATCGAGTTTGTACAATATATCAATATATTTTTTATAAGCGATACGGTACGAAGCAATGGCGTTAATAAAGAATATTTATAGGGAGGAGGACACAGACTGAACTGCTGCGGAGAAAGTGCATAATACACTTTGTTCTAAACATGTGACAAGCTTCTTTTTAAACTCAAAACTTTAGTTTCAGTTTAAAGCGCCGTCAGATGCTCGGACAGAAAGGCTGTGTGTGCCCCTGACAGAGATGCGCTGTTTTGAGCTATGTGCTGTTTTCCTAAATGCATAACTTACATTTCACGGGTATATTCTCCATCTGTAAATGTTAGAAAACCATGGAAATATGTCCATTTTGCTGCATGAGCTTTTGATTTGCGTTTCTCCGCTGAAACTTCACATACTTAGATCAGAACGTGCCCCAAACAAACAGAGCGCAATTAAATAGGAGCGCAATAACTCTGACTAAAATATACATTTTGCTGAAATATTTGTAGTTGGAAAATATAAATGTAACGTATGTAGAATTGTAAACCTACAAGTAAGTGTATTTGTATGAGAGCACTAACTGTAAAGTGACTGTAATGAGGCTTTTTTTTACTTTCATTTTTTATTTGATTTTAATAAATGTAACTTAATTTAATTTTTAGATCGCAATGTTAGAATGTAATGTGATTTTAACCCTTTTTTGCACATAATATATGCCTACATGGTAAGATTCACATTTATTGTTTATTTGTTTAATCCAAATACAAAATACAGAGATATATCTATACCGCAAATCAGCCAAAAAATACCAAGATATTCATTTTTGCTCATATCGCCAAGCCCTAATACACACACACACACACACACACACACACACACACACACACACACACACACACACACACACACACACACACATATATATATATATATATATATGTGTATATAAATAAATATATATACATATAATTTAAAATATTTTTTTTTCAAATGTAAAATGGTCAAAAACTGTTTTACTTGATATACAAATAATGAATTATTTAATGTTATTTGATCATTTAAATGACATTTTATTACTGAATTATTATTATAATAATATTATAATTTAATTTAAATTATGCCTATATAAATAAAACATTTTATTTTATATTTTACAAAATGTATTGTTGATTTCAATGCTGTTACCAAAATTATTATGAGAAAAAAATATGATCAGATAATATAAAAAAGCTGTAGTTTACGGAAAGAGTTTAGTTACTTATTCGTGGAAATATGCCTCATGTTTTTGTTGTCCTTGTAAGTTTTATGCCTATAAATGAGTTTTGTGTTCAGTTGTGCTCTAAATACACGAAGCATACAAATGAGCAGCTTGTCTGTTTGTACTGCTGAAATTGCAAACGCTTTTCCCCAGACATGCAAACAAAACTGAGTTTTGCATTTTCCGGCTGAGATTGTTAAAACAATTTGTAGTGTTGTAAATCTTGAGCATTGTGTTGGCAGGAGTTTTAACAGAGAGAAAGAGGAGGAAGAGGAGGAGATCCCAGAGTGCCTGCGTCTTCATCAGCTGGTGGTGAGGAGGATTGGAGAAATGTGCCGAATAGTCAACCAGGTAAAGAACATCCTTTTCACTATCAGTATTAAATCCGGTCCACTTTGCAGCTTATTCCGGTCAGAAAGACCCACTATCTCAGGGCCATCGCCTCAGATCCTTAACCGCTGCTTTCCAATTTTTCCAATAGGGTCTGGCTGCAGACTTCCACTTGCACGCTCAGACACTTGCACGCTCAGACACTTGCACGCTCAGACACTTGCACGCTCAGACACTTGCACGCTCAGACACTTGCACGCTCAGACACTTGGGACACTTGCACGCTCAGACACTTGCACTTGCACGCTCAGACACTTGCACGCTCAGACACTTGCACGCTCAGAGCTCAGACACTTGCACGCTCAGACACTTGCACGCTCAGACACTTGCACGCTCAGCACTTGCACGCTCAGCACTTGCACGCTCAGCATTTTTTGTTGCAATCGCTCAGACACTTGCACGCTCAGCACTTGCTCACACTTGCAGACACTTGCTCATTTTCAGCA
Organism: Schizopygopsis malacanthus; assembly: GCA_027474115.1. Taxonomy (NCBI): domain Eukaryota; kingdom Metazoa; phylum Chordata; class Actinopteri; order Cypriniformes; family Cyprinidae; genus Schizopygopsis; species Schizopygopsis malacanthus. Next base: position 32,691,916 of record CM049877.1, on the reverse strand, counting down.
CTTGCTCAGACACTTGCACGCTTTGCTCATGCACTGAGCGTGCACCTGAGTTGTGTCTGAGCGTGCGACGTGTCTCAGAGCGTGCGAGTGCAGCGTGTGCAAGCTTGCTGCGAGTGCCTGAGCGTGCAAGAGCGTGCGAACTGAGCGTGCAGTGCCTGACGCGTGCGATGCCTGAGCGTGCAGTGCCTGAGCGTGCGAGTGTTGCACTGAGCGTGCACACTGAGCGTGCGACTGGCTCAGAGTGCGCTGCAGTGCCTGAGACGTGCAAGCGTGCAAGCGTGCAAGTGAGCGTGCGAGTGCGCGTGCATCACGTGCAGACGTGCGAGCGTGCGAGTGCAAGTCTGAGCGTGCGAGCGTGCAAGTGTGAGCTGAGCGTGCAAGTGCCTGAGCTGCAGTGCGAGCGTGCAAGTGCTGAGCGTGCAAGTGCTGAGCGTGCAAGTGCCTGAGCGTGAGTGCGAGCGTGCAAGTGCCTGAGCGTGCAAGTGCTGAGCGTGCAGTGCGAGCGTGCAAGTGCTGAGCGTGCAGTGCTGAGCGTGCAAGTGCTGAGCGTGCAGTGCTGAGCGTGCAAGTGCTGAGCGTGCAAGTCTGAGCGTGCAAGTTTTCACTGTTTAACCTCCCTTGACTTTCTCCACAGCGCCTCCTACTGCAGGACCTGCATGACAGTCGCGTGTGCCACTCTCTCTTAGTGGCTGAGAGCGAGGAGGACATCTGGAAGCACGAGTCGCTCTACCGGCCCAGGATGACTAACTCTGACGGTACAGTGATTAATGCCACCGCCGAATGACTGATACACACTCTTTCTACATGCAGCAGCCATATGCATGCCAGAGCAGGGCTCACAACCTCTTGGACAGGAAGAGGCGATTTTCTTTTAATCACTTGTAGTCATGTTTTTCATTTTTAAAAATAGCTAAGCCTAAATCTGTCAGAAAATCTTCATAATTTCTCCAGATTTCTTCATCTATAAAAAGATTCCTTATGGATCCAAACGTTCCAGCTCAGCTTGCTTTACTTTTCCATTTTCTTTTAATTTCGTCACACATTTAGGAGTCTTTTATGCCAAATGAGATGGGAGAGTAGCCCATGCTGATTATTACTGAAAGAAATAGTTGTTAGTTACTGTTTCTAATGACTAAATAAAACAAATGCATGAAATATTAACCTCTTTCACTCGTATTGCTCCAGATTCATGCACGAGTCAGTTATCTAATTGAGATTGTATGTATGTATTTAGATACTTATTTATTTAGATTTTTTATTTTATGATAAAATTGTGATTTGCAAGTTTTAAAATGCAATAAAAAAGCATATTGGCCAAAAAAATTTTGGCGATATATCAATATTACTATAAAATTAATAATAATGATGATAATAATATATATTATTAAATAAAACTATTAAACAAAATAATAAATATTAAGATTTTACTATTTTACAGCAAAATAAAAAATCTAATATTTAAAATATTTGTAAAATAATTTATTTAACAGTGAATGTTGCAATATTTATCGCCGCTTTAAAAGCTTGATGTTTTAATGTTTGAAAATAAGGAAATTATTTTAGCTGGTTATGTATCTCAAAACTCATTGACTCAAGACAAGATCTGAACTTTTGCAGTGCAAAAAAATTCTATTTTTCCAGTACAAATACATAAACTTTCTTATCAAAATCAAATTAAGTGAGTTTTTGCTTAAAACAAGAAAAAATATCTGCCAATCATATATTTTTTTTTTTTTATCAGTTGGATTTATTTTGGCTATTTTTTCTTGTTTTAAGCATTAAAACTGGCTTAATTTTGATGCAGAAAACAAGACTTATATCTTACGTTAACTGATTGTATCTTGATTTAAGAATGTTTATATATTTGTGCTGGAAAACGAGATGAAAACACTAAGAAAGAAAGTAACTTTTGCAGTATTTTTAATTAAATTGCAGCACCTGTGATAACAGCACAAAGCCAGATCTCTATTCCAGTTTTATTTGAATGAATTGTGCGGCCCTGTGCTCAGGTGGCTGTGTTTAAATGAAAACCGCTGATATTGTTGCACTCTTGATATGCAGTACAGATTTAATAAAGCCTGATGAATAACACTAATGCAAACAAACACAGACTCTCACTCAAAACCCATCGGGAAGGTCAATTCAAGGGTGGTGATAATGAGACAGCAGTACGAGTCAAGCACTCGCCTCATTGACCACAGTTTGATAACGTGAATTACCGCACTAATGTCCTCCTCGTTCTGCCTCAGACTGTGCAAATGAATTGGATCCGGTCGACCACCGAGATGAACGCTCAAATGCTTCATTTATATCGTACAACTTGAGGTGCTCTGTGGGCCTGTTGAGTTCAGCTAATCCTGCTAATCTCCCTTTTGTTATGAAATTGCTCAAATGAAACTCTCATCCCCATAATTATACCTTTCCCACCCAGACTACAATGCAGACGAGAGCTATCAGCCGCGGGACTACCTTGCCGCCACCATGCAGTTCATCCCGGGTTACTTCGCCTGTGACGTGGTCTGGAGCACCGTTATTTACGTTCACCCGCGCCTCAAGATGGGGCCCAACATGGGCGTGTCCCGGGGTGAGTGACAGCACAGCGGACCAATCAGGTGGCTCTTCATGGCATGGTTTTTACTTTGAAAAACCAGTAAGCTTGTATTTTCTCTTGTTCTTTCAGCTATCCAGGCTCTGCGCTCCGTTCTTAACGCTTTCTGTGTGGTAAACCGCAAAAACATGTTTGTTTATCAGGAGCGCACCACCAAATCTGTGTTCTACCTCCGGTGAGTCACAAGCTCTGCTTTTGTTCATATTAGTTTTTGACCAATTTGAGCTTTTCAGTGAATGATGCTGGTATCTGAAGAGCAGAGTTGAGAAGAGATCATGTTGATTCCAACACCAAGGTCAGGGGTTCAATTCCCAGGAGTGCATGAACTGATGAAGAGCTTGCATCGAATAGAAAGTTAACCGCTTCGGATAAAAACCTTTTCCAAATGCAGAAATGTGAATGTTAAAGTAGTGATTTACACTACCGTTCAAAGTCTGGGGTTGGTGAGGTTTTTGAGTCTCTTCTGCTCTCCAAGGCCTCATTTATTTCATTAAAAATACAAAGAAAAAATAAAAAATGTGAAATATTATTACAATTAACTGTTGTCTATGTTAATATATATTAAAATATAATTTATTCCTGTGATTAAAGCTGTATTTTCAGCATCATTTCTCCAGTCTTCAGTGTCACATGATCTTCAGAAATCATTATAATATACTGATTTACTGCTCAAGAAACATTTCTGATTATTATCAATGTTTCAAAACAGTTGTGCTGACGAATATTTTTTGTGGAGGCCGTGATGCTTTTAACTCTGTAAATATTGAACAGCTTTAAAAAAAAAATGTGTGTGTGTATATATATATATATGAGAGCGAGAGAGAGACAGGGTTCCTACGGGTTTGGAAAAGTATGGAAAAAAGAAAGCGGAGTATGGAAAAGTTTTTGTGTTTCCAGACTTTTGCCCATATTTAGTTTTTTATAATAGAAAATGAAGAATGTATTGAAAATACATTTGTTGTAAAGGTAGTCCAAGTCAAAATATAACCGAATGAATTCAAGGTGCACTTTTTTCTTTATGCAAAATTGCAGGTTATAAGCATTTTGGGTTTCTTCTCACAATATTCTTAGCACCGTATTAGATAGCCTTAAGGACCTTTGCAAAAATATACAGACTTTTATGTGCGCATGAGAAACTTCATCAGCACATTTTGCAGTATGGTGTCTTGGCCTCCACAAAGTATGCGGTAAAGAGACCTAAGGCCTTGAAATATGGCATACTGCCCCAACAAAAGACAAACAAATGGAAACACTTTTTTCTTTACAGTAGATTACAGTACAGTACATTTTTGGACATTAGGCCTTGATATTGAGGGTACTACCATAAGAAAAGACATATTTTGAGAAAATAGATATGTTAAATTCACGTGCATCCATGCTTTTATTTTATTCATAGTAAGATGGCAGTGATACACAAAGGAAGTAGGTTATATAAAAATAGAAATTGTAATGTGTAAGCATGCAAATAAATTCTCATATGCATGTAAATAATTTCTCGAGGGCACAAAAAGTGCTTGTGTGCATGTTGTTTAGGGGCTCTGTATGTTGTCACTTCAAGAAAATCAATCAAAACTAACCCTGGGAAAGTGAAAGCATTTACAGATGACTGTATTTTGAAACAGAAAATGTGTTGTGACCCTGGAGAGAAAGAGAGAGAGGCAGCACAACAACCAAAGACGTCAGTCAAACATATTTTTAAATAGACCAACAATTAAAAAATAGCAGAGAAGGACAGCAAGAAAGAGTGTCTAAAAATATTAATTTAACGTAATTTCGGGTATCAAAAATTTATTAAATGATGTCACATCTACTATTTTGCAAAATACATAGAATAATTCTTAAAATAAATATGAATAATTATCAAATAACACAAGAAATGTTTATATAAAACATTATTTTGGACTAATCTAATTATGTACATTTCAATATAATTCTATGTATATATGCATAATTAGATTTATAATCCGTGTGATATCTGTTTTTGTTTCTTTTATTTGTAGATTTATTATCTAATTCATTGTTTTATCACCTGAGCCTTATTGTTTTGTGCAAGATAAATCCAGGTCTGATTGCCATAAATATCTCATCTTGTTCTCTTAATCATCCTCAATTTAATTAGATCCTTTCAGTTCAGTTTGTGAAGCTGCTATTAAATCTCAACGACTATACACAGACATATTATCATTTATATGTATACACATTCACAAATATGTATTATTACCATACCCAACAAATATTTTTTTGCACAATATTTACTTGTAGGTCACTCAGAAAATGTTGTGCCACTATAATATCTCTTAAATTTCTCCATCTGTGGCTTCTTTCCTCCAGTCTCGCTGGAATGTATTTGAATTCGTTTCATGTTCTTGACCTCCTCGTCCCTTCTGGTCACCTCCACAGACTCTCCGAGACGTCTCAGGCAGGGAAGTACAGTGATTTGGATGGAAACGTGCACGTGTCGCGCTCTGTGGGTCTGGCCCGCAGCCAGGAGCCGCTGGGCTCTGAGGACCACACGGTAACATTCACATACTGTCACTTCTCATTACGCTTTAGGAAACCAGAGCCCTCAGGAGCCATTAGGGCTCAGGTCGCCTTCCAGAGTGACTGATTTGCTTGCAAAGCACTGACTTGTCCTTGTGTTTACACCATTAATGAGCCTCATCCTGACGGGACGAGTTATAGAAATGGGAGATGTGAGCAATTATGTGTTTATAGCCTGAAAAGCAGGCGTAGAATGAGCCGGATGTGATGTGTTTTATGTTGTATGTAAGTGTGTGATGACCTGTATCGTGTTCACAGGCTTCACGCTCGACTCAGGAAGGCTCAAGGCCGGTTGGACTGGTGGACAAACACATTTTGCTGCAGGTGCATGGTGTAGGCACCGCAGGTGAGAGAGAGAGATGGATAAATGTTTCTCACAGTACGAAACTAAAGATGAATGAAGTGTGTTGGTTTCTGTGAGGGATGTTACACCACTTCATCAGCCACACTTACAGAAAACAAAAAACTGATAAGGAACCATTTAGTTCAGACCAATTATTGTGTTTGTAAACGGCTAAATAGAGCGCAACTCAACTTATGCGGGTTGCCAGATTTAAGTCACGCAACAGGAACAAGTGCAATTGACAACAGAAGGTGATGAGCCTTGCACTGTAAGTTCATGAGTTGATTCATCCGCATTTTAATATCTCTCTGGTCTTAAAGCTTTTTTGATGGCCTTTAAGAATCTGCGATCTCTAACCAAGTTAATTTGTTGGATTCCATTGCTGCAGTACGCTGAGTTTTCTGCAACTTGGCAACCCTGTGTGTCAAAAACTATTGGGTAAATTGACAGTGGGCAGAATCACAGAGATAAAACAAAAATTTCTGACACAACGCACATTTCAAAGCAGAATAACTGGCTGTAGCATAGTTTTTCAGAGAAACAAGTATGTGAACTTAGCATGTTTCTTAAAGATCTGCAGACATATTACAGTATGTTTATGCTTTATGACATACAGTACCTTTCAGATGCGTTTTTAGAAGTTGAAATAGTTTAAACTTTACATACACAAATATGTGCCGTTCGTGGTGCAATACGTTAAAAAAGCAGCAAGACGCAGCACAACGACCAAAGACATCTGTCTTGTGTGTTTTTAAATAAACCAGCAATTAAACAATTAGCAGAGAATAAAAGCAAGAGCGAGTCATGTGTAAACAGATTTTTCATTTTGAGGGGCAGATGTTGATTAAATCAGCCCATATCAACACATTCTTTATTATGACTATTTTGCACATTTTATAATAATAGAAATAGAGGACAGAGCAAAATGAAGATGGATGATCTGCTGTAGTGACCCTTAATTGGGAAGAATAGACATTTTAGAAGAAGAACAGCAAATTATAACACATATTAACATGCAACATAGAGACTAAAACACGTTACACTAATAATATTGTATTGCATAAAAGCCCTACACATTATATTTGGGTGAAAGAAGTAAAAAAATCATAAAAGTAACTGGTAAAGTAGCGCAATACTTTTACATTTACAACGAAATATCCACGTACATACTTTTTCAAATTAAGTAATGCAAGTTACTTTGTTTTCGCATTGATTGACTGACATCTCTCCTGTCCCTGCGTTTAGAGGAACGGAGTGAGGTGCAGAGGAAGAGGCTTATTCATTTCACTTTGGGCTTTTACAGTTCCCAAAAAATATAACATTTGGTATTTTTGTTATTTAGCAAAAACAAGCAAGCCCAGCAGCATTACTATCAATAAAAAGTAACCAAGTAATGCAATTAGTTACTTTTTTATGGAGAAACACAATATTATAATGCATTATTTTGTAAAAAAAAAAAAAAACTTTCCCCAACACTATACAGTATATATTTGTATATAGGTTTATTATCTAATTTTATTGCATATACAGTAAATTCAGCTGTGCACCCAAAGTTTTGTCTGGAGGTGTATGTTGAGCATGCAGCAGATATTTATATAAACAATGAAATTGCATTTATTTCACCTAATAAAATAAAGCCACCAACAAACAGCAGCATTGGTTTTTAACTCATTGTTAACTGTAAATATTCTCATATTCTCAATATTGCTGCTTTATGTACAATACCCTGAACCCGTCTGCACATCCCTCTTATTCACATTACTATTTATTAAGTCCCAGTACACTGTTTTTTTTTTTTGCACATCTTATTGTTTTTTGCACATCTTATTGTTTTGCACTTTTTTATTTCATTGCACATTTTACTCTTATTTCTCTTTTTTTACCATATATATGCTCTTGTGTTGTGTTACTTTATATAATTTTTATTTTTATTATTTTGCACTGTCCACTGAGCGGACCTGATTCGATTACATTTCACTTCTAATTATCCCCTGTATAACTTATTATGTGACAAATAAAGAAACCTTGAACCTAACTCTCCGGCATCACCTGCAGTATCATCAGCAGCTGACAGGAGGCGCTGTTGCTCTGCTGTTAGCAGGGCCATGAGTCATCTCTTTTCCTGTAAATGTGTTACTTCACTCCCAAAGTGTAGCCAGGGACATCTTTTCCAGTGTCATCCGTTTGTCTTTGAATGCATATTTATAATTGGTGGGATGTTTCTGGGTTTATCGAGCAGCTCTGAGGGATTTCAGCACCTGCTCGGGAGACTTATGAAACGGCTTGCTATCTGTATTGTACTTTATTGTGTCGTATTGTTAAGTGAGATGTGATGCGCAGGTCCAGAGATCTCTGATGAGTTGGTGAAGGTTTTGAGGAAGCGTCTGGACGAGGCCACGCTGGACATTATTACGGTCATGCTGGTCAGGAACTGCAAACTGACGCCTGCAGATGTGGAGGTGATTCCTCTTCTCTGACCGTCTTTTATCTGTGACAGACTTGTCCAATCGCCGCAGGTTTTTAAGTACAGATGAAGTAGATTCATTTTATTTGCCCACCCTTTGCAGAGACAGACATTTGTGGAAAAAAAGTGTATTTCAAGTCGTCTGAAGCTGTGTGAAATCTTCTGATTTTTAAATACTTTGAATCAAAGCTTGTAATGTTGTGATTCATCTCAGAGCGAGTTGGTTTAGAAGTCTTTATTGAAGATGTTTTTGAAATATTACTGAAATACATCAGAACCAAAGCATCTGAAGGTTTGGTCTCTGTTTTTCTCATGTGGGCGGTCAGCGGGTGTGTCGTCTGAGATTAATTAATGGTTGGATAATAGACTGTGGAGATGATTTTTGGTTATTACTCATAGTTTTTTCCTCTTCGCCTCAGTTCATTCAGCCTCCCGGCTCTCCGGCGACGGAGGTGATGGAGTTCTGTCTGCCGCAGTACTGTGTGCCGTGGGTCCAGGCGGTGGCTCACTACCTCCGTCAGAACCTCCTCATCTTCCTCCACATCCCCAAATACACTGACAGCAACATGGAGCACCACTTTAAGGTACCACTGAGACCACTTTCCCTGTGCTTTTTCTTCATAGAGATGATCAATCAGAGAAGCTCTGTTCTAGGTTCATGGTAAAAGTCTATACAAATTTAGAAAATGATTAATCTGTAAAATTTTGCCTGGTTTAAACAAAAATAGAGTTGCAAAATACAACTACAAATTCACACCTAAATATGATTTATTTTAAGACTTAAAGCAATGAACTCACTTTTCAAGTGAAATATATTTTTGTTGTAATCACTTTCCCAAATCATTTTAAAACGGTCTGATGAAATCCATTGCCTCCCAAAAAATAGGTGATTATGTAAATATTCAGAAAATGAAATAAATTGGTTTGCAATAAGCCGTTTATGTTTCCATGTGAGTACGAAGCACCACAGATAAAGTGTGACCGCAGCGGGGCTGCAAATGCGTTTATACTTTCATGCTTTCTGAGCGCGGTTCGGTTTAACAGGTCACCGAGAGTTCATTTAGAGAGCTCCCATAATGCACTACTGCACCAGGAGGAAAGACAAAAACACACACTTCATTGCATTTCTATAGTTACTCAAATGTCCATTTGTTTTGGAAGCCAATATGTAATTAGAATTTAAAGTGCACAGTAATCATGGTGGTTTCTTGATTAATGGCAAACAGGTGACAGGTTTTTAGCCTTGGCATATATCAACATTTAAAACATTAATTCCAGTGTCATCTTAATCAGTAACAATGAGAAATCTATATATTGTGCATTCCTACTTGAAATTATAGTTATGAACAGTGTCTGGGGTAACGTATTACAAGTAACGTGAGTTACGTAATAATATGACTTTTTTCAAGTAACTAGTAAAGCAACACATTACTTTTTAATTTACTAGAAAATATCGGAGTTACTTTTTCTCCATTTATTGACGACAGCGCGCTGTGTGAACATGATCTTACTGTAGATCTAATCTAGATTAAATATGAATGTGTATTAATTCATCTCACTTGCAAAAAACAGATTCAGTATTCATCAAAATGAATTAAAACAGTGAAATGCAAACTCAGAATATGACTCAAACCTGCAATAATTAAATATGATAAACAACACAAATATATCTAATCTCATTTTATTAACCGATGTGTTTTCTGCACATGAGCTTTGATGATCAGTTCAACCATAATAATAACCAAACATGACTTTAGATAAACTAACATTTGTGCTTCGTTGTTGTTGTTGTTTAATCACTGAAGAGTGTTGATCTTCTTCTCCTGTGTTCTTCTGTACAGACGTGATTTACTCGTCCTTCAGTCTGAGGTTTATTCATCACACTTTTTGGTGTGAAAGGCTTTTATATTTGCTATAAATATAACTTATTGTATTAAAAACAAACAATCAAGCCCTGCTCATATTCAAAAAGTAACGCGAAAGTAATGTAACCCATTACTTTCCATAAAAGTAACTAATTAGTTACTTTTTTAGGGAGTAACACAATATTGTAATGCATTACTTTTAAAAGTAACTTTCCCCAACACTGGTTATGAAGATATGAAATAAATAAATAACTACTTTTTAAAATGATCATTCTCCATTAATCCACTTTCTTTGTTTCTCACTCTTGTTAGCATTACTTCCATGCCGACCATGACATCTACCTGTACAATAAACCCGGAGGCCAGGGCACAGGAGGCAAAGGTAAAGAGACTTCTGTTCTCCTCGTCTCGTGTTGTCTGAGGTTTGATTTGCATCTCACTGGGACTCATCTACAGCTTCTAAACCTCACTCCTGAGCTCCTGAGTTATACACACTTGTCTTGTTTACTACGCAGAAGTTATTTAGTGAGTTTGATTTCTCTCCTCCGTCAGCATGTTGCTCATTTCTCTCCATCTTGCTGGATTTGCTGACTGGTCAGTGACGTATTGTTTTACACTGATTAAAAAGCAGAGCACATTTCTGTCTGATTTCACATCAAACAAACACACATCTACGGTCACACTTGTACAGTCTTAATCTTAGTTTTATTCATTTATGTTTTTTAAGAAATTGTTGCTGGATCTAATTGATAGGTATAAGTGTTAGTAAAGGTACTATGGGGTATTAAGCAGAGATAAATAAAATATTATGGACGCAAAACATTTTTTATGAATACAATTTTAAAGATCAAGTCATGACAAAATATGTGACACCTCTCTGTGAAATCCAGGCTAAAGTCTCAAAATATTTTATTTTACCAGGAAATAATCCCATTGAGATTCAAAATCTCTTTTTCAAGGGAGTCCTGGCCAAGACAGCAGAATAAAGTTCCATATAAAAAAAAAAACATACAGTAACAAGAACAACACAACAACATTTAACAAAAAAAGACAGTTGGCAATTCAACATCATCTCAACATAATTACCAGCAACGCTCAGTAATAGCACATGTGCATTTAGTACTCAGATAGTCCTTTATCCTAATTTTAAACTGTCATTCAAATCAAATCAAAATCAAATCACTTTTATTGTCATTGTTGGTAAATAGAAAAACAACAGACAATCCAATGCAGAAAAACAACAGACAATTTAGATGAAAAAAACAACAGACAATTCTGCAATGCAAAAAAAACAACAAACAATTATACCAAAAAAAAACAACAAACAATTTACATATGATAACTTTAAAAGCACTTTCACCAAAGACAGTGCAAAAAAAACAACAGACAATCTCGTGCAAAAAAAAAACAACAAACAATCGTGCAAAAAACAACAACAAACAATTTACATATGAGTGCAAAAAAAACAACAAAGAATCATACATGATTTGCCCAAAAAAACAACAGACAATATGATCGAAGATGCAAAAAAAACAACAGACAATACATTTGCAAAAAAACAACAGACAATGGTAGTGACTGCAAAAAAAACAACAGACAATTAAGAGTCAAAAATAATAAAAAAAATAAATAAAAAACAACAAACAATTTACATATGAAGAGAACATAAATAAATAAAAAACAACAAACAATTTACATATGATAAGGCAATTTGCAAAAAAAAACAAAAAAACAACAGCAATACAGTATAGCCTTAAAATACACATACATATACTCAGAAAAATATACCAGTGCTCTAGCCTGCGATTGTGCAAAGACAGCCAACCAACACTCGTACAAGCTTAAAAAGACAATGATGAGTACGAAAACTAGACTTACTTACAAATCTTAATGATGCATGATATACTGAATCCAGCATTTTCACCGAAGATTGATTTGCATGCATGTATAAAATATCACCGTAATCCAGCATTGACAGAAATGTTGCTTGTATAAGTGTTTTTCTCACACTAAAAGAGAAACAGCCTTTGTTTCTATAATAGAAACCCAACTTTACTCTAAGTTGTTTTTGTTAAACACTCTATATGCTGCTTAAAAGACAAACTTTCTTCTAAAAGGAAACCAAGATATTTATAGACTGATACTCGTTCAATTACTTTCTCATCTAGTGTAACAATTTGACAAGCATTGTCTGTTTTCCTTGATTTAGAAAAACACATCATTTTGGTTTTGTCTGAGTTTAAAACAAGCATAACATAATTATGAGATAACAAGCATCAAAGTTTGACTTCTACCATTAATTTCAATAATTTCTTCGACATGACCTTACTCGGTCAGTATTAAAGATGTAAAGGTTACATTTTCAAAGAATGTTCTTTACCTTATGAAAGATGATTTTTTTTGTAGAAAAATCACAAAAAATGGACTTTAGCTGGTTTTCACAGAGAGGGTCACAAATGGTTAATATTCGGTCTCTATAGGAGGGTCTAGGGAGGGGTTTATATATATGGCTGTAAATCTGCAAAAGGGTAATTAAATGTAACATAAATGTGTATACAAAATGTAACATAATTGTATCAAACTTTGATAACTGCTCTAATCTTTTAAACAACTGAGAAGATAATGATCAAATGGTCATATACTTCATAAAAATCACCTGTCAAGGTCCCGAGTCTGTATATCATTATATGAGTCAAATAATGACTCAATTTAACAGTTCATCTATTGCCAAAATTATGACAAAAGATCAGTCAAGAATAGAAAATATTCAAATCAGAGTGCGAAGTTTGTGCATAAAAGAAAATGTCATGTACAACAACCGGGTGTTTTTCTCTTTAACGTGCAGCGTGAAGTATTTCACTCAGTTCCCCGATCATTCAGAGTCAATTTCAGCGAACGAAGAGCACATTTATACTCACTTGTGTTATGTATTTGGTAAGTTATCGTCTCTGACAGACAGACGATAGAAGAAAGGGATGACCGTGTCAAGACGTCCAGTAGTGTGGGTTATTCAGGAGTTGTATGAACTCAATACTACTGTGTATTGATCAATCAATGTGGTGATATTTGAATGATGTAGATCTGAAAACAGATGAATGGTAAGATAATAATGATTTATTTCTTCGCCGGCAAGCAGTCAGTGAAGTATTGATGCCCATTGAGTGTGTTTTTAGTTCTAATATTTTAACCGACAGCCAGTCTAAGCTTTTGACGGATGTGATATCGTCCATAACCGGAGAACTATGGTCATTATAATTATTTCATGCAAGTTTATTTTGGGGCTGTTACTCATAGACTGACACATTTGCTTTGTCAAAATGTTATATTCAGCGGTTGCGAATTCGACTTTTGAAAATCAAGTTGCCAGGAAATGAGTGGTTTTGATGCACAAATGTGTCTCTTATAGCAAAAACCTTTTATTTAAACCAGATCCTGTTGTAAATAATGTTGTATTTTTGAAAACAGTTATGACTAATAACAGTCGTCCTCCACCGTTATTCTCTAATTGACATGCTGTCGGGGGGGAATAAAAATAGGTGTAGAACTTCAAGTGCAAAATTACATTACAGTTTGAATTTGGGCTTTAAAGCTGATATTTAATTGTAAGTCGATTCTGAAATCTGCATCCGACCGCTTTAGGCTTTCAAACACAGTTTTTCACACTCCTTTGGGTGCATGTGGAGTTTATAAATAAAGTGGTACGTTTGAGTATTTTAAGAGCTGTGGCGGGGACGCTTCAGGTCTGTTTCATTAACGTGAAGGGTCTTTAACAAGCCTCTTAGGGTCCTAATATGACTTGATCTCAAACAGCAGAGAGATAATTGTCAGGTGGAGACAGTGCAAGTAGTAGCAGCTCTGTCCTGGAGCCACAGGGTTCCTCTCCCGCACTCTCCCGACCACTAATGAACTGACAGTCCACTCGAATCCCTGCCAGAGCTGGTTCTCAAGCTCTCCTAATGCACCTGCTATTAAAGGAACATCACCGGATGCTCTCCAGCATTACTGCTCATGCACTTCATCAGAGTGTAACTAAAGGGCTTTGTGGCTCCTGGAACCGTTCATTAATGCAGGATGACCGTAGTATCAGTTCCTGTGAGGTCGCAGCAGCTCCTCCAGGGCTTTTCAATGGCAGCCAGACTTCAGTGAGATGTTCAATATTATCATCCTGACCAGTGCAGTGTGGGTATGAAACGTGTCCGAGTGTCCCACAAGCCTTCACATGTCCTGCTGTGACTCAAAACATGCCCTAAGTACATTAATTAGTGTTATTTACTCTTAATAATATCATTGATATTTTTAATGAGCTTGTATTATTATTATTATATATATGTATGTATATATATATATATATTTTTTTTTACTTTAGTTTTTAGTGACTTTTTTACTTTAGTTTTTAGTGATTTTATGCGCTTTTGTTATTTTGATTAGTTTTTTTATATTTCTATTTAGCTATAAACATTTCTTTAGTTTTTAGTGACTTTTTTACTTTAGTTTTTAGTGATTTTATGCGCTTTTGTTATTTTGATTAGTTTTTTTATATTTCTATTTAGCTATAAACATTTCTTTAGTTTTTAGTGACTTTTATACTTTAGTTTTTAGTGATTTCATGCGCTTTTATTTTGATTAGTTTTTTATATTTCTATTTAGCTATAAACATTTCTTTAGTTTTTAGTGACTTTTATACTTTAGTTTTTAGTGATTTCATGCGCTTTTGTTATTTTGATTAGTTTTTTTATATTTCTATTTAGCTATAAACATTTCTTTAGTTTTTAGTGATTGTATGCGCTTTTGTTATTTTGATTAGTTTTTTTATATTTCTATTTAGCTATAAACATTTCTTTAGTTTTTAGTGACTTTTTTACTTTAGTTTTTAGTGATTTTATGCGCTTTTGTTATTTTGATTAGTTTTTTATATTTCTATTTAGCTATAAACATTTCTTTAGTTTTTAGTGACTTTTTTATGCGCTTTTGTTAGTTTTTAGTGATTTTATGCGCTTTTGTTATTTTGATTAGTTTTTTTATATTTCTATTTAGCTATAAACATTTCTTTAGTTTTTAGTGATTTTATGCGCTTTTGTTATTTTGTTTAATTTTTTATATTTCTATTTAGCTATAAACATTTATTTAGTTTTTAGTGACTTTTTTACTTTAGTTTTTAGTGATTTTATGCGCTTTTGTTATTTTGATTAGTTTTTTTATATTTCTATTTAGCTATAAACATTTCTTTAGTTTTTAGTGACTTTTTTACTTTAGTTTTTAGTGATTTTATGCGCTTTTGTTATTTTGATTAGTTTTTAATATTTCTATTTAGCTATAAACATTTCTTTAGTTTTTAGTGACTTTTTTACTTTAGTTTTTAGTGATTTTATGCGCTTTTGTTATTTTGATTAGTTTTTTTATATTTCTATTTAGCTATAAACATTCCTTTAGTTTTTAGTGATTTTATGCGCTTTTGTTATTTTGATTAGTTTTTTATATTTCTATTTAGCTATAAACATTCCTTTAGTTTTTAGTGCCTTTTTTTTACTTTAGTTTTTAGTGATTTTATGCGCTTTTGTTATTTTTATTAGTTTTTTTATATTTCTATTTAGCTATAAACATTTCTTTAGTTTTTAGGGATTTTATGCGCTTTTGTTATTTTGATTAGTTTTTTATATTTCTATTTAGCTATAAACATTCCTTTAGTTTTTAGTGACTTTTTTTTACTTTAGTTTTTAGTGATTTTATGCGCTTTTGTTATTTTTATTAGTTTTTTTATATTTCTATTTAGCTATAAACATTTCTTTAGTTTTTAGTGATTTTATGCGCTTTTGTTATTTTGATTAGTTTTTTTATATTTCTATTTAGCTATAAACATTTCTTTAGTTTTTAGTGATTTTATGCACTTTTGTTATTTTGATTAGTTTTTTTATATTTCTATTTAGCTATAAACATTCCTTTAGTTTTTAGTGATTTTATGCGTTTTTGTTATTTTGATTAGTTTTTTTATATTTCTATTTAGCTATAAACATTCCTTTAGTTTTTAGTGACTTTTTTTTACTTTAGTTTTTAGTGATTTTATGCGCTTTTGTTATTTTGATTAGTTTTTTTTTATATATATTTTTCTATTTAGCTATAAACATTTCTTTTTTTTAGGTTAAGTTATTTAAGTATTTTTTTTTTTTTTTTTTTGTTGCCAAGGCAACATTTCAGATTTTCTTTAAAAAAAATCTAATTGTAACATTTAATTACAGCTTTGTTTCAATTAAAGGAAATGTTTTAGGTTTAGTTAACAGTAACAACACCAGAGTTTCATTTAAATTAACATTTTTTATAAAACATTTCCTTCCATCTTCATCATCTTCGTCTCTCTCAGCAGTGTTGGGGAAGATACTGTAACTCATAATTTCAAATTGTTCGATAACTGAAGCTTTTTTGTTGGTATTATTTCATTTAAACCACTATTCATCTGTTACAAAGAATTTTGATTGTATCGAACTTAAATTCTAATGTACTACTAACAAAAAATGGATACTCTGGGCAATTTTCAATTTCTTTCCCTCTTCTTAACTTAATGATAAAGAGCTTTTAAGCACTTATTGAGCACGAGGATGTGCGTTAGAGGTGTAATTGATGATATGTTTGTGTATTTGATCATTTTGTTCTGCCACAGAGAATAATGGGAAATGCATTTTAGTTGCACAAAATCTGTCTCCTCGTAAACCTCGCAAACTTTATCGTTATTCTTAATCAACATACTGAATTTGAGCTATTAAAATTCCCAATTATGTCTAGTAATTATTAGCTTCCACCGTAATTAATAAATTAACATTCTGTTTGGGAGCTTAAAGAGAAATAGGTGTTATTTATGTCCAAAATATTTTTTTTTAAATGACATTTCATTTTAAATCTAGTCTGAAATTTGGTTGTGACGCCTTCTAGATGATTAAACCAGAGAGGTTTTTAAAGCCAAACCCCATAAATTATATATAGCAGGTTTGAAAATATAGTGATAAACGGTAGCGTCTAGCTAATTATTTGTCACTTGACCAGAAATAAGTAAGATATTGCATAGTGAGGTTTGCAGCAGTAATTGCGGAGTTCAATTGTTTGATTCTGTGAATGTTTTTTTTACTGATTTATTGAAATTAACCTAATAAATGCTCTCATGAATTGTGCTTCTTCAAAGAGTGTAGTTTCGTTAAGTGCTGCTAGTGGCAGAGAAATTGCACACTGTATCTTTAAGTTAGCATAGCTACTCTTCACTCCCCAGCACTGCTCATTGGTTGATCATTGAGTTGTAGGGCTGTGCAATTAATCGCGTGCGATTCCCATGCGCATCTCGTCAGGAAAGCCGGTAGTTAATACACAGAGCCGTAGTTCACTGACAAGCTAGGTAATATCGCGTTCATAATCGCAGCTTAATTAAATTCTGATCGCGATATTGCCGTGCTTGTCAGTGAACTACGGCTCTGTGTATTAACTGCCGCTTCATCTGAAAGCAGGTGATGGAGATTTACTGCCAATTACAGAACCGGCTTTACTGAGAGTCGCATGCGATTAAGTGCACAGCCCTATTGAGTTGGTGTTCATGATTTGTCTGTCGCTCTGTCATTCATCATGTCTGTTGTGCCTCAGGTACAATGTCGGACCTTGTTCAGAATCTCTTCCCAACCTCTCAGTTTCAAGGTATAAGAGCCTCCACCGCTTCACTGTTATGCTGTGTGTCCTGTGGCGCCCCCACTGGCTGAGTGTGGTACTGCATGGTCATGTGATCACAGCTTTAAAGGGACAGTCCACCCAAAAATGAAAGGTCATCATTTACTCACCCAAATGCACCCTTTGTTCTTCTGTGGAACACAACAAATCAGTTTATCGTGATCTCTTGAGGTGTGCTTTCCAAATAAAGAAATTGAAATGGCTCCAAAAATGATAAAAAAAACATCACAGGAAGGAATTTAACCTGTGCACTATATTCCAAGACTTTGTAGTCATCTGATAACTTTTTTGTAAGGATCTGATGGAAATGTAATCTGATTTATGCAGAATGTTAAACTGTATTGCTTTGTTTCATTACAAATTGTTCTGCATCACTATGTAGATGAATGCAAAATGAGATGTGAGAGAAAATGACTTCACTTTTAAGTGGATGATTTTTTTTTGATTGGGTGAACTGTTCCTTTATGCTTGCTGCCCAAATACCAACCTAATATTGAGAGCTTCTGACACTCACTTTTACAGTCAGTCAAGCTTACTGAGAAAAGGAGCATTGTGCAAATGATCACCATAGACCACAACTGACATCTTGTTGTATAGTTTGCAGTGTGCCATTAGGTTTATGACCCAATCCATAGTGCACTCTCAGAAATAAAGGTACAAAAGCGGTCACTGGGGCGGTACCTTTTCAAAAGGTACATGTTTGTACCTCTGTGTGAGATGGAGCTCATTGGTCACTGTTCGTTGTTCTCACACGTTTTCAATACTAATACAAATGTGTTCAGGGGTTGAAATCAGTGGGAAACATGTTCTCAAGCCTCTAGCTTTGAGTGATTTGATTTCTTTGGCAGTTTTGTTGTAGAGATGAGCTTTTCCTGAAGCAGATCCTGCATGAGACGAGCTGCATGTGTGTTTCTGCTTTCATTTTGTGTTTAGTGTTAAACAAATCTAATAATGCAGGATGAACCTAAGTGACCGTGGACTTTCGAATTAGAATGAATATTAATCAGTATTACTGGACATGTTGGAAATGGTATGCGGTGCGTTATCTTGTAGTGGGAATTTAAAGTGTCTCACATTTATTTGGAGAGAATCAATAAATCCTTTACTTGTTTTGAAGGGAATTTCCAGGTTTAGTAAAAAGTCATAATGTTGATTACCTTGAAAATAAATTCAGTTTATTATTATTAACCTTCCTTTTTTTTGTGATGTCACATTATACATTTACATATCCAAAGCAACTTAAAAAAGAGGAACAAAAGTACAAAATATTGTTAATAGTTGAAACATCTGAAATATGTATTGTATGAAAAGTGTATCATTGCATAGTAATATTGTAACACCATACAACGTTTACTTATTGCATGCAACTTAGAAAAGAAATGATAACACTTAAATTAACATGAACTAAGATTGCTGAAAGCTTTAGGAGTATTCTTTATTTTTAGATCATATTAAATCAACATTTACTAATGCATTATTAAAATCTAAATTTGTATCTGTTTATATCATTTAAAGGACCCGAGCTAACATGAACTAACAAAGAATAGTTGTATTTTCATTAACTAATGTTAATAAATATTGTAACAAATGTATTAAGTTTTGTTAATGCATTAACTAATGACAGCTTATTTTAGTGTAATCTTCTACATAATTTATTAATCTGGTTACTTATTATTCATGCAAGTAAATCATGCAATTGCTAATGGCCCTTTTTCACATATCCATGTTTCTCAGCAGCAGAAGTCGTCATAATTGTGTTAACTTGAAGAGCAGTGAATGAGAGACTATCAGAAATATATATATTTGCATTCTCATTTGCTCAAACAGCAAAAGAAAAACACCACAATAGTGTTTTTATGACTTTCAATAAACAGAAAAAACAGAGAGAGAACAGAAGAGAGAATTAACCGCCCCTCCCAAACACCCTCGCATTAGCGGTAACTAGGTTTTTATTTGTAATTTGATTCAAAGATAATAATATACAGAGAATCGTTTCATAAATGTACAAACATTTACAAAAAAATACAAATATGAAAATGTTGAGGATTTACGATCCTGATGATATTAAACGAGTCAAGATGAAACAAATCAGTAGCATGTAGAAATGAACATAGAAACTGTTTATTAATAAATATTGGTTATTTGCTGTATTAAGTCATTCAGACACTTTTACTGATTTTTCAACAGAAATTTAAAGTGACTCACAAAAAAAAAAAAAAAAATCCTATCAAATTGCATGCGTTGTCCGAAGTATATTCTCTTCTTTGAACATTTCTCATTGCAACGGACAAGTCCTATTTCTTTGTTAAACTGATAACTTTGTGCAGTGTATAATATGGGATCAGATTGTGTGTGTTCAGAGTGTAAAATCACGTCCTTCACACTCTCTGCCGCTGACCGCCGTCATTATAAATCAGAAAGTGACTTCCGTGATCACTCTGTCTGTCTGAGAAGGGCCCTTCTCTCTGTCCTCATGCAGTCTCTCTGGAGCGCAGGGGTCACATCACACCTCATCAAGTGCTCTTAAAAGATCACTGCAAGTGGAGTTCATAGATGAGAGGCCATGCTGCTGAGAAGCCGCTCATTGATTGGCACCGCTCTGAAAGCAACACGTCCTTGCGCTGCATTATGAATCGCAATCTGACGTATTTCAAACACGCTATGATGCATGAAATTGAGCTTGCTTGGATGAAAGCAAGTTTAAGCTTATGTTTCGGACTGAGCACACACTTTCATGCATGCATCCACATTAATGCAAAATGCATGCACACTTTATCCTGTGAGAGCGCAGATGCACATTTATCTCAGGTGATTGTGTGCGGTGCATTAGCATCTGGCACACACACACTTATACATCGATCACGCCTCAAACCGCTAACGGCATACGCTAATACAAGCAGCTGGATAAATCCCCGCTCATGCTCCACTGTTTGCTGCTAATGCCTTTTAATGCGACCGCCGCTCTGTTTGCGAGGCTGTTTTATAGCCACAACCACTGGAGCGAAGGCGCCATCGATCTCTGAGAATCTAATGATGGAAATCTCAGAGCCGCGGCTTCCCAAGGCCTCATGAGTCAATACAGCAGCGTACAAACCCATTTAAAGGATTTATGAGTGTTCGTACTCAAGCAGAGGCATTGTTTTCTGAAATATCAATGTGTTTAGATCATTTCTTCATGTATGGGATTGTTCAGCCTTGTGGACGTTCAGAAAATAAACTCTCTTAAAGCACACTTTATATGTTTGTTTTCACAGGGAGATCAAAAAAATCATTTTAATATTAGTTTAATTTAATATTTCTATTTAGCTTTTTTCAGTTTGAGTTTTAAGTAATTTTAGTGATTCAACTTAAATGTCTTTATTTTAGTTAATTGCCACGGCAACTTTTTTTCATTTTCCCAAGTTTTTTCATCTGTTTTTACTTATATTAGTTTATTTTTTATTTTATTTCAGTCACAAAAAAAGATATATATATATATTTATTTAATTTTAGTTTGCTCTGTTGTATTGCCAGTGGCTTCTGTCATCTGTCCAGCTCTCAATGAAAATAAGTGTTTATTGCCACAAATCTCTGTCAGTCTCAACTTCATTAATTTGCATATTAATAATATCCACAGATAAATTACAGGGAATTCTGTCATCTTTGTCTTCTCTTTGTTTTTGCCAATCATGATCATTTGCACCACATCTCAAATGTTGTATTGTGCTGTATAATATTCTGTGGTGGAAATCTCATGTTTTGAATAGAATCAGACGGTATTTTCATAGCCAGCATTTTATGTGTCATAAATAAACATTTAGTGATATTTTTACACTTTTTTTGCATAACTACAGCTTGATTAGAAATTACACCCAAGATAAAATATTCTTCACAGATATTTAATTTAGTTCTTCTAACAAATCTTATATTTTTTGTGAACAAGTTAACAAACATTGGGTGAAAAATAGTAGACAGCATAGTAACAATTAAATGCATTTTTAAACAATTAATATTAAAATTGTTTGTTTTACTTTTTTCTGAACATCATCATAGTTTAAAAAAAATTATATTTTATGATAGATTTTCATATTTTATGATTAAAAGGTTGTGTTTGTGTCAAGAATAATTGGATCTGTACATACCATCCATTTAAAAAGAAAAAATATGCATAAAGATGTTCAATACATAAAAGACATATTTTATATTCCATTAAATACAATTATTATAGTTTCAAAAATGTATGATTGAAAGGCTGTGTTGAGGGTAATCAGACTCGTTTACAAAAGGCAGTAAATGAAGGTAAGTTAAAAAGTTTCAATGTCACCTTCAATTAAAAAATATTTAGCTTTTAATAAATTCAAGCCCTTGAGTATAGAAGTGTCTTTGTTTGAAGAGAGACATATGAGCGTGCATCTCTTGTCTTTCAGCTCGAGCTGAATTTATTGCTTTCATGTGTGTTTGCATCATTGTCTGCATCATTCATGCAGTTCTGTCGAGCTCGTTTAGTTCTCTTCTCCATCACTCTCTCCTCTAACCCTGTTAACGTGCTGCTCTCCTCAGGTATCGCCTGCATCGCGCTGTCGTTCGTGGACGCTAAAGGCTGCGCGCTGCAGGTTCCCGCTCAGGACGGCAGCGGCCCGGCTCTCAGAGGTGACGTCTCCAGCATCTCCCTCCAGCCGGACCGGTTTGAGACCCTGACGACTGTCGTCCAAGTGGACTCTGGCAGCCAGAGCTCAGGTTGGGATGCTTTAGCAAACGCACAGTGTTTACGGTAGCGGTGTGTGAGGTGTGTGTGAGCTCTGGGACACCTGTGTGCAGGTGCAGCCGTGCGTGTGCGCTTCGACGTGTGGGAGCAGGGTAACATCAGCCCGCTGCAGCTGACCGACCGGCTCAGGGCGGCTCTACGCCATGCCCTCTGCGACGTGCTCATGGAGATGCGTGTGCTGCCCAGTCCGTTGTGCCTGGACACCTTCTGCCTTCCTGCAGCCGCCCAGCGGGACGAGAGCACAGGTGAGCAGCTCATGCACATGTGATGCATTTACATTTATGCATTTAGCAGACGCTTTTATCCAAAGCGACTTGCAGTACATTCATGCTATAAATTTGTTGTATTGTCAGTACATGTGTTCCCTGGGAATCGAACCCACAACCTTTGCGCTGCTAACGCAATGCTCTACCACTGAGCCACTGTTATGGTGCATTTTGGAGATTGACAGCTCCTGGTCACTATATTATAGTTTTAATATGTTGTCAGTTTTTCAGTGGAACAAGATGGGGTTGTTATAATTAAATAAAACTTGAGCTGAAACTAAAATGAAAGCCATTTAAAAAAATATATAATCTTAACTTGAAATAAAATAAGATATATAATA
Organism: Schizopygopsis malacanthus; assembly: GCA_027474115.1. Lineage (NCBI taxonomy): Eukaryota > Metazoa > Chordata > Actinopteri > Cypriniformes > Cyprinidae > Schizopygopsis > Schizopygopsis malacanthus. The sequence continues at coordinate 32,669,046 of CM049877.1, read as the reverse complement.
ATCTCCTAAACTTGATGTACTAAAGTATCTAAAAATAAAACTGAAATAATAAAAACTATATGCACATAGATATAACAAAAACTACAAAAATGACAAAAACACAAAAATTACTAAAATGTTAAATACAATTTTAATTAAAATAGAAATAGAAAATCACAAATTTTAAATATTAATAGAAACGATCATATTAATAATACTCTAATAATATCTCCACAATATTTCATTAGTAGTATAATTATAATAATATATCAATAATACTAAAATAACACTGGAACAAGACAAAATACACTAATGATAAATATCATATCTGACTGATATTATTTTCTGAAGGTGTCAACTTAAGTATTTAAAGTTGTTTTAGACAATGTAAGAATTGAAATGTTTTTTTAATAAAAAAGATCTCTCATTTGAAAAAAAAATAATAATAATTTTTCTTAATTTTTTTATTATAATTTTTAGGGTCAGTGTGAATTTTTGTTTTTATATATATATATATTTTTTTGAAATTAATTTGATTTAGCAAGGATGCATTAAATTGATCAAAAGTGACCATAAAAACATTTATTATATAACAGAGAATTTATGTTTCAAATAAATGCTGTTCTTTTAGTTTCTATTAAATCACATTAAATGCCAGGCTGTTATTGTAAATAAAAAACTTGTTCTTAATTAACTTGCCTGGTTAAATAAAAGTTAAATAAAAAAAATGAAATGAAATATTCATCAAAGAATCCTGAAAAATAAAATATATCGGTTTCCACAGAAATGTGAAGCAGCACAGCTGTTTTGAATATTGATAATAATCAGAAATGTTTCTTGAGCAGTCAATCAGTATATTATTAATGATTTCTGAAGATCACGTGACACTGAAGACTGGAGAAATGATGCTGAAAATACAGCTGCGCATCACAGAAATACATCACATTTTACAATACATTCACATAGAAAACAGTTGTTTTAAATTGTAACAATAATTCACAATATTACTGTTTTCATGGTATTTTAGGTCAAATGCAGCCTCGGTGAGCAGAAGAGTCTTAAGTTGTGTTTGAAGTGTGTTGTGTCTCTGTAGTGTCCTTGAGTCTCCTGCAGTCTGACAGTAAGGAGGTGAAGGAGAGCGTTCGGCGGTCCAGTGGAGCTCACAGGCTCAAGAGCACTCCGTCTCCCATCACCCTGAGCCCTGCGCCCAGCTCCACCCCGACCACTGGAACCAGCACGCCCGAGTCCACCACACCCACCGGCAAAACCACGCGCCGCAGCTTCTGGGAAATCCTGGTGCGTGCGCTCACTCAGCATGTGCAGTCTCCATTAACAGCAAATTACTCTCATTAGTTACGACTGTCAACGCCTCCAAAATTGCATTGATGGCCAGCATGATGCGGTTGCTCTGGACTCGCTGAAGCGTAAACGCTGGAGAATGATTGGGTTTCATGTTCGCTGGTCTGCTGCCAGTTATCTGACTTATGATATGTGTGTGTGTGTGTGTGTGTGTGTGTGTGTGTGTGTGTGGTAGAGTAAACCAGAGACGTCTGAGCTTGGCAGTCCAAAGACGACAGATGATATTGTACCGGAGCGTGTCGAGGACAGTCGCGTGAACCGGCGGAGACACAAGACGGAGAACGTCAAACAGCAGTGGAACCATGAGAAGGCCATGGCAGTCGAGCAAGAGCAGGTCCAGAGGTACTAACGCACACACACGCAGACAGACACACACACACACACACACACACACAGACACGCAGACACACACACACACACACACACACACACACACAGACACGCAGACACACACGCAGACACACACACACACACACACACACACGCACACAGACACACACACACACACACACACACAGACACACACACACACACACACACACACACACACACACACACACACACACACAGACACACACACACACACACACACACTCACACAGCTGTTTTAATTTTCATTTGCACAAACTTTCCATGATAAAAATTAACATGTTCAGATGGCAAGAAAAAAAAAACTAAAGTATACATTTTAGATTTACTTTAAACTTAAAAAAAAAATGTGTTATGTTGCCTTGGCAACTAAATAAAATAAAATAAAATGTTTGCTTTAAGGCCCCGATATACTTCAAACAAAATCGAAGAAGGAACTGATATGACGTCATTTCGAACCATATCAGGCCGAAACGAAGTTCGTTTTGAGTTCGTTTCGACAGTTCAAAACCGCTCACCAAAGCAAACTTTCTGGGGAAGCTGGTTTTGGCTCCTAAACACCTTTGAGCTACCATTGGTCCGTGTGATTACGCAATCGGTGGTGTGTTCTGGAACTCCGCCGCCTTTGACGTGCAATGTTTTGTAATTATTTTTTAATTCGGTTCGTTTCTCATTCAACAAAGGTCAGGCAGGAGAACATCATCTCCAAGTCACTAGCAACATAAATACACTGTGTCGAATAAATACAAATATATCCACACCTGAATGATCTTCAAAGATTCAGAGAAAGCATTTGACTCTTAGAAAGAAATAGCAAAGAAGCTTTGTGTTAACGACTCGGCGTTATGCAAAAAGCAACGTAGAGAAACATCAGATGCAAGTTTTCCAAAGCCATGAAAATAATTATAGGAAATAATTAAGATCTAAGGTAGCAAGTACCAAATACATGTTTCAAATAAATGCTACACCATTCTGCTGTTGTTGTTCTTTCAATAAGCAAATGTAAATGATGTACAATAAATAAAATGCCAAAAGAACACACAATAATAAACCTTTGTTTTTATCAAATCATGACACCACATAAAATATAAAACCGTGTAATAATTTATCCAGTTTAATAAAAGACCTAGATACACCACTGATGCATCGCTGTTGTGTTTGGAGCATACGCGCGAGCTACACGTTTACACGAATCTACACCCTGCCGCTAGCAGCGCGGCGCGGCGGTGTTGGGATGCTTGAACACCGTATACCGTCGCTCAGCCTTTTCCAACTTCATTTTACCCCAAACGAAGAACCAAAACTAACCTTGTTTGAAATGTACCCGGGCCTTTACTTACTGAAAAAATCAATTCACATAAACACAAACACATAACATTTCTAAAAGAGTTAAACTAAACTGAAAATCTAGACATAAAAGCTAAATACAATAATAGTGTATACATCATACTAAAATTAAAGATTCTCTCTGGTTGCTCGTAACAAAAAACATAAAGAGTAACAGTGTGTACCCATTCATTAAATACAATCTCAAGAACAAGAGGAATGTAGTGTTAAACATACATATTCAAAAGACCGTTTTATTTTATCCTCTTTCTTCTGTGCTTTCAATCTGAAACACACTGTGCCAAATACCCAACTTCTCATTACTGTGCAAATCAGATGGTATCAGAATAATCCCATTTCCAAATGATTTTGGGCCCGTTCTTCCTGGCAGTCTCTGAGATGTTGATTTGGATGTAATTAAATTACCTCCCAGCCTTTGTGTTTGTCAGAATACATGAGATACTGCGCTTGTGGAGCGGTGAAAGAACACTAACATTTCTGATTCAGATGACAAGTTTACTGACGTAAATGCTGAAGTGACCTCAAGCACCCATGTGTTTAACTGGCCTGTAGTCATGCATTGACTCTTGGGAACTGTGTGTGGATGTGTGTGTTGTAGGAGACATGCAGTCCAGCTGGAGGAAGGTGATACAGGCACTCTTCAGCCCGTCTACCAGACCACGTACCTGCCCTGGGTCACCTTCATGAACAGACTGGGTGAGTCGCTCGTTTATATATCACAAATTAAATTATACAAGCAAATACCAAATTACAAGGCACTAAACCAATTCATTTGCATCTATTATATATATAACATTTTTCTAAATATATTTTACACATTGTCACTACCACAATGGTTAATATGCGATCATTCGAAAAATTGACTATATATATTATATGTATGTTTTTATTAAGTATACAGTGTCATTACATTAAGTGATTAAGTGTCAAAATAAAATACAAATATTAAATATAAATTGCACAAATAATAGCAAATGACAAGGCATTAAACAAATGTTTATTAGGTCATATTTTATATATAAAACATTTTTAAATATTAGATGTCATTACCACAATAGTTCATTTGTGAGAATTAGAAAATTTGATATGACTTTTATATATATATATGATAAAAATATGTTTTAAGTATTAAGTGTTCAAATTTAGAGCTTGAGAATTTGAATGTCTTTATTTTCCTTTAAAGTTAATTTACAAAATCAATTAAAAACTAATAGCATTATAGGGAACATTGTTTCTTGAAGAACAAAAAATTACTCATGAATGTATAAATACCAATTAATTTGGTCAATACCAAGTCATTTGGTATTTATGTGCACAATTTATAATATTTTTTTTTTATCAAAAATTGAAAAGTAGAATTTCCCTAATTTGAACATTTAAAGATATGCCAGCAGCCATATCACCCTACAGCCCAAGACCGGTTCCCACTGAAGCTAAGCAGGGTTGAGCTGGTCAGTACCTGGACGGGAGACTCCGGTGAACACTAGGTTTCTGCTGGAAGAGGTGTTAGTGAGACCAGCAGGGGGCGCTCACCCTGTGATCTGTGTGGGTCCTAACACCCCAGTGTAGTGACGGGAACACTATACTGTCAGAGCACCGTCTTTCGGATGAGACGTTAAACCAAGGTCCTGACTCTCTGTGGTCATTAAAAATCCCAGGATGTCCTTCGAAAAAGAGTAGGGATGTAATCCCGGCGTCCTGGCCAAATTCACCCACTGTCCTCTGACCATCATGGCCTTCTAATCATCCCCATACACTGATTGACTTCATCAATCTGTCTCCTCTCCACCTGTAGCTGGTGTGTGGGGGGTGTTCTGGTGCATCATCAGGTGGATGCTGCACACTGGTGGTGGATGAGGAGATAAAGATTAAGCTCAGATGAGCTTTATTTGTCACATACACAATTATACAGAGTATAATGAGGAGTGAAATGTGTTCTCTGCATTTAACCCATCCAAGTGCACACACACCTGGAGCAGTGGACACACACACACACACACACCGACTCTGGAGCAGTGGCGTCCGGGGAGCAGTTGGGGGTTCGGTGCCTTGCTCAAGGGTCTCACCTCAGTCGTGGACAATTCCTGCCGGAGCCGAGATTCGAACCCACAACCTTGAGTTACAAGTCCAACGCTCTATCTACTAGACCACGACTGCCCCCTAGATGCCCCCACGACTGCCCCTAGATGCCCCCACAACTGCCCCCTTGATGCCCTAGATGCCCCCCACGACTGCCCCTTAGATGCCCCCACGACTGCCCCTAGATGCCCCAACACGACTGATGCCCCCACGACTGCCACCTAGATGCCCCCACGACTGCCACCTAGATGCCCCCACGACTGCCCTAGATGACACCTAGATGCCCCTCGACGCCCCTTAGATGCCCCCACGACTGCCCCCTAGATGCTCCCACGATGCCCTAGATGACCCTAGATGCCCCCACGACTGCCCCTTAGATGCCCCCACGACTGCCCCCTAGATGCCCCACGACTGCTTCCTAGATGACACCTAGATGGCTCCCTCGACTGCCCCTTAGATGCCCCCACGACTGCCCCCTAGATGCTCCCACGACTGCTTCCTAGATGACTGATGGCCCCCGACTGCCCCTTAGATGCCCCCACGACTGCCCCCTAGATGCTCCCACGACCTTCCTAGATGACCTAGATGCCCCCACGACTGCCCCTTAGATGCCCCCACGACTGCCCCCTAGATGCCCCACGACCTTCCTAGATGACACCTAGATGGCTCCCTCGCCCCCTTAGTGCCCCCAGACTGCCCCCTATCCCCCTTCTATGACACCTAATGGCTCCCTCGAGCCCCTTAGATGCCCCCACGACTGCCCCCTGGCTCCCAGTGCCTAGAAACCTATGGCCCCCACGACTGCCCCCTGCTACGACTGCTTCCTATAACCTATGGCTCCCTCGATGCCCCTTAGATGCCCCCAACTGCCCCCTATTCCCAATTTCCTATGACACCTAGATGGCCCCCACGACTCTAATGCCCCCACGACTGCAATTCCCACGACTGCTTCCTAGATGACTAGATGGCTCCCTCGATGCCCCTTAGAGCCCCCACGACTGCCCCCTAGATGCTCCCACGACTTCAACAAGCTCCCTCGACTGCCCCTTAATGCCCCCAATGCCCCTAATGCTCCCAACTGCTTCCTAGGCTTGGCCCCCACGACTGCCCCCTAGATCTCCCACCTTTCAGATGACACCTAGATGGCCCCCACGACTGCCCCCTACACTCTTGCCCCCCAACTGCCCAACTTAGTAAAGACTTGGGAGTGCCTAAATATTGCTATATAAATACAACAAATTATTTATTACTCTAAATGAATTTACTCTATAGAGGAGACATTCAACAAGCCCAAAATAACAAAGGCTTGTTTCACCTTTCAACACTCTTAAAACTTAGAAGAAATAATGAAGTTTAAATTGATTAGATGCCCTAATGAAATATAAAGTCAATTATTTTGTCTTGCAGGTTGTCCGTCCATCCAGCACTGTTCGGCTGAAGCCTCGCATCATTTCCTCCTGCCCTCCATCCTCACAGAGACTGTCAATCTGGTCAGCTCATTGGCCAGTGACACGGTGGTCAAAGTGTTCGAAAGAACCAGGTGCGTCCCGGTATCATCAGAGCGGTCCAGACGTGTCTGTCACGGCAGATTGTGTTTGAACAGGCGTGATCAGTGCTTCTGTATGTGTGGAGGATGCTTAGCTGTTCATCGTACCATCGGGTGTTTAGTTTACACTTAAACCGATGAGCTGTTTCCTATGTGTCTACAGCTGTCCTCAGGGAGACATCTATGTCCCCCTGTCCATCATCCAGCACATCAGCCAACCACCTGGCATCACCAGGAGCTTCATTCTCATTGGTCGCAACTTCAGCCAATGGCACTGCAGTACAGAACAAGGTACCTCCTATGTCCGCTCATTAATTATCACGTCGTCTTTGATTACACACAATTATTGAATGATTCGACTTGAATCAGTGCTTTCCTAGGAGCACAATGTAATTCGATCTATATTTTCATAAACATTAAGTTATAATACATTTTATACCCCCATCAATAAAGAAATGCCAGTACAACCAATAATACATAATTGATCATGTGATGCAATGCATTATACTCTCTAATAAGGGATGTACATTATGTAATTTAACTGGTTATTCTTGACAACATATACATCATTACAAGTTTAAATATAAAACAGTGTCAATGTATTATAATGCATAAAAATAACATTCAGCTGAATCTCATGAAAATGGTCATATTTCTCTCCAATTTCAAAAGGAAAAATAATTCAATAAGAAATTATCTCTATTAAAAAAAACCAATATTACCATATGGGACAGAGAAATGCAGCAATAAGTAAATCAATAATTTAATAATAAAAACTGAAATTAATAATAATGCATTGCATGCTACAAATTGCATATAATTGTATTAACAGAAATTAATTAATACATTAGTGCTGTCAAACTATTAATCTGTCAAACTATTAAAAGTTTATTTACATAATATATATGTGTGTACTGTGTATATTAATTATGTGTATATATAAATACACACATACAGTATATATATTTAAAATATTTACATGTATATACATTTATATATATCCTTACATTTTATATTATATATAAATATATTTAATTAAAAAAACATAACATATATTTCTTCACACATAATATATACATGCATGTGTTTGTATTTTTATATACATAATACATAGACACAGTATACACACATATATTCTGTAAACAAAAACCTTTATTTTGGGTGCGATTAATCGTTTGACCGCACTAAAAATAAATGTTATATCTTATATTTAGTCCTGAAATTATATAAATATTTTTATCCCATCGATTTACATTATGGATGTACTTCACAGCTGTGCTGTGCTTTATAATTCACTAATATTTAATTATTTGTTCACGTTTTTGAGAAACACTGATTTACTGACTGAGACATTTGTCTGTGACATTCAGGCTTCATGATACTGAAACGTTTAAGATCAGCCTGAGGTTTAACAGGCTCTAAACAATGTAAGGTCATTACTGAATTCTGTGGTCAACACTTCATCTGTTCATCTAACCGTTCTCTGTGTGAAAGCATTAAACCCTCAACCAGACATTATCAGCTTCAGATGATCTTTATAGTCTAACCATGAGCTCAGATGCTGCACATTCCCTTCTGCTCGAGTCTCGCACTGCATCGCTGCGCTTTGTGTTTTTATCTTCAGCTGATCTTGCTAACAAAGGTTTTATTCTTTCTTTGTGTGTTTTGTAGTATTGCTGAGTATGCACATGTCTTTCACCATAGGAGTATTTACTTGCTATTCTATGACCATAGATTCATAGATTCTTTTGCTTATGTTCTTACTTGTAAAGCTGTGTGTGTGTGTGCGTGCGTGCGTGCGTGCGCGTGTGTGAGTGTGTGCGTGTGTGTGTGTGTGTGTGTGTGTGTGTGTGTGTGTGTGTGTGTGTGTGTGTGTGTGTGTGTGTGTGTGTGTGTGTGTGTGTGTGTGCGCGTGTGTGTGTGTGTGTGAATGCAGCATTAACATAGTTGTCTCGTTTTGCAAAGCTGTGTGTGCTCATCTCTGTTTGCCCACAGAAGACAGTTCAGACGAAGAGAACAGTCCTGTACTAAATAGGTGCACACGTAAGTTTGGCCCCTTATGGGGCCCCTAGTGGCCCTCACTGTTGCAGCAGCAGGGGCCCTTCCCCCAAATCACTCCATTACATTACAGACACTCTCCAACAGGGATGATATATTTGAGTGATTCTTCAATTAGGGCTTTTCTTATATTTTTGCCTCATTTGTTTAAACTTTAAAAGGCAAAATAATTTTTGACCTTGTCCCAACCCATACTTTTAAACATTCAACCTATAATAATATATAAAAACTGATCAGAGGAATGGTACCTTTTACTTTTACCTAAGGCCATAAAAAAAACAATTCATTAATTCATAAAAAAAAACGAATTGCCAGACTTTCCATTATTAGAAAACAAAAAAAAATTACTAATTCATTCATCCATTTATTCACCATTCTTTCATGCATTTTTTTTTCGTTTATGAATTAATGGGGTCCTATTATGCTCTTTTACAAAGTCTTGATTTTGCAAGACATTAAAGTTATAACGTTATAGTTTTTTTGGGCTAAATCATGTTTTAGATACGATGTCAACAACAGCTTAAACATAACTGCGTTGACTATGTACAGATAAGTGCAAGGGTAATATGTATTATGTGTATTGTTCTTTAATTCTAACATTATAACATGAATTGCAGTGAAACTGTTATACAGTTGAATTTATTTATACCATAGTCTCATAATTGAAGTGTAAATTCTGCCGATCACATCATTGTCCAGTATTGTACTGTCAGCAGTTTATAAGCGGGAGCTACAAAAGCTTTTGGGTGAAACCAGCGCTGCACTCCCTCATGTTGTGGAAGCAGTCCTCAGTAAAATGAGACGCACTCAGTACCAAACTGGGATTGTAATGCTCAGGAACAGAGTCACAGAATTAACTGCAACCACTGTTTCCTGACGCCGTCCGCTTTAGGAAGGAAAAAGACGTTTGGGCACGGAGGTGACATAAACAGTGTTCTTCGACATGGAGAAAACGTGACACTACAGCAGCACTTCTTCATCATCGTCGTCTTGTCTGATGCTCAACCAAGCGTCCCAACCACGACCTCACCCCCCCCACCCCCCCATCCAGTTCAACTTTCCATAGGCGGGATTTATTCTAATGATATTCTAATGGGCCGCTTTGTGATGTCACAAACACCGGAAAACAACGCTGTAGTCCAAACAAGCCGTTCGTTGTAGTTCTTGAAAAGGGACTTTTTTTAAAAACGAAATATCTGCCTTTGGAGTGGACTTTGAGATTTGTAGCTTTGTAGATATTTTTTATGCACAAACAAACACACTATACACAGACTACAATTCAAAAAGCGTAATAGGACCCCTTTAAAAACATTTCAGCAGACTTTCCACTAAAATACATTTATGAAAATGTATCTGATAAATTGCACAATTTACTTTTAACCTAGACCATAAAAATCAATTGTTAAAATAATTTTGTGTGCTTATGCATATGTACATATTCATTTATTTACTCACTTATTTCAAATATTAAATGTATGAAATTTGACCACAGAAACTGCACCTTTTGCTTTTACCCTAGACCAAAAAAAAAAACACATTTTCAATTATTTTGATAGTTATTCATTATTTTATAACACATAAAAATCATTGTACTGCTTCCATTACCATCACACTTATTGCCAAAATCCACTTTACTGTTGAACAGATTTAATGCATGTTTTGAAATAAATAACACATATTTAAAGATGTTTTTTTTCCAAGCTTTAAAGTATTAAAGTGTCCCTAATTGAAGATTAACTCATTTATGCATGTATCATTTTAGCCCTGCATGTACTGTACTATTGACTACTGCTGATTTAAATGTTTTATAACTTCTACGTTACATTCTTCACTCCTAGATGAGTATGTGGTCTGATGTTGGTATTTAAATGATATTAGACTTTTTAATCAAGGAGAGAATGTCATAAAGCCCTCAGTTTGCCCTCTATTACTCTACAGAGCGAGTTCTGCATTCAATCTCTCCTCAAACACACTCCATAGATGATAGAAATGTCCTGCCTCGAGGCATTCAAACGTACTGAGCCCTGTTTAGGCTTTAATATTCATTTAACTTAATAATTCGAATATCTTACAGATGTTACTCGCAGGTAAACTGAGAATGAAAAGTGACGTTATAAATTGCCTTTTTTGTTGTGGATCTTTATTCCTTAGTCTATTGTCTATACATGAATCTTTACCCAATTAAGAAAGAATTGTGTCTTGTCTTGAAGCTAATAAGGGCTTGCAGCGGTTCGAGGCTTTGGAGCACTGTGATTGGCTGAGCCTGGGGCAGGCCGTGAGGGGCGTGGCTCCACGCCAGCGCTTCCTGTACATACAGATTGTCAATAAGAAGGTCAGTTGGGTTGAATATAAGCAACACATTATAAAAACTCTGCATGAATGTTTTCCTGTTAAGCAGCTGCGACAGTCAACGGGACGTTTTGCTGCTCACAGTGAAATATCAAACACAGCTGCATATTAAACATCGAGTGTGTGATAATCGGCTGTGATTGTGTAGCGTCAGGCAGCATTTCTGTCTTCAAGTGTGGATAGACTAGGCGTGCGAGGTTGTTCTTTGTTTTATATTATATTGCTGTTTCCAGGTGACTCTGTACACGTATAACTGGTCTGTGGATCTGGGCGTCTCTCTGAACCAGGGTCTGGTCAGACTGGTGCAGTGGCAGAACGCCCGCGCTCATGTGGTCAACTGCCTCCTGAGTCAGAAAATGGGCCTTTTCCATCATTACTGCTTCTCTGATACGCCTACACACGAGGACCTGAAACAGGTCAGTACACAAACACACCGGCTGTGTTCTCAATGCAACAGCTGCATACTGCAATGATTCATTAGAAACAGTATATGAAGCAATAAACATATCTAATAGTGATTTGGCATGCTGTAGTCACAATCTCATTATGCATGTTTAATTCAGCCAGTGATGTCCAAATATATATACTGTGTATATATAGTACTGTGTACTGTGTGTATATATATATATATATATATATATATATATATATATATACCACTCAAAAGTTTGGGCTCAGTAAGATTTCTAATGTTTTTAAAGAAGTGTCTTCTTTAAAATACAGGAAAAAAAATATTTTGTGAAATATTATTGCAATTTAAAATAACCGTTTTCTATTTTAATTTACTTTAAAATATAATTGATTCGTGTGATGCAAAGCTGTATTTTCAGCATCATTACTCCAGTCTTAGTGTCACATGATCTTCAGAAATCATTATAATATGCTGATTTATAATCAATGTTGGGAACCGTTTGCTGCTTCATATTTTTTTGGTGACCTGTAATTTTTTTTTATGATCCTCTGATTAATAAAAAGTTAAAAGGAACATCGTTTATTTTAAAAAATACATTTTGTGTTACAATTTACAATGCTATTCAAAATGTTGGGGTCAGTATATTTTTCTTTCTTTAAAAAAATAAAAAATTATACTTGTATTCAGGAGGGATGTGTTAAATGAATAAAAAGTCATAAAGACTTGTATTGTTAGAAAATATTTATATTTTGAACAAATGCTGTTCTTTTTAACTTTGTATTCATCAAAGAATCAAAGAAAAAAAAAAGTATCACATGTTCCAAAAAAACAATATGAAGCAGCACAAGAGTTTCAACACATAATAAATCAGCATATTATAATTATTTCTTTGTTTGTTTGTTTTTTAAACACAAAACAACCATTATTTAGTGTTTTTCATCATTTTAAAAACTATAAGTTTAAGTGATGTTCACAGTTGACTGATATCATAATTCCTTTGTTTAGCTGAGAGCATTGTCTCTGACAGACTAAAATCAGAATAGCATACTATTTCAATTTTCTAAAGGCTGTCATACTTTGAACGGTAGGTAATACACGACTTAGTTTGAAAGGTTAGGGTTGTTTTTATTTATATTTTTGAAACAAGTCTCTTTTGCTTGCCAAGGCTGCATTTATTTGATCAAAAGTACAGTAGAAGCAGTATTGTGAAATATTATTACAATTTCAAATAACAGAATTCTAGGTGAATATATTGTAAAATGTTGATGAAAAGCTGTATTTTCAGCATCATTACTGCAGTCTTCAGTGTCACATGATCTTCAGAAATCATAATAATATACTGATTTACTGCTCAAGAAACATTTCTGATTATTATCAATGTTGAAAACACTTGTGCTGCTTTATATTTTTGTTATATATGTATTCAGAATTCTTTGATTAAATAGAAAGTTCAAAAGAACAGCATTTATTTAAAATATATATATTTTTGTAACTTTATTAGTCACTTTTGATTAGTCAATTTTATGCATCCTAGCTAAATAAAGGTGTTCATTTATTATAAAAAAGAAATACAATAAAATGTTATTTACCCTGAAGTATCGAGTGGTAGTGTATCTTCTGTCAAACAGTATAGTATGTTATTCTCATCACACACACTCTGTAAGCTGTCATGGATCTCTGGACATCGTCTCGGATGAGCTTTTAGGACAGTGTGTGTTTGCACATTATAAGTGCTGATAGCACCAGTGAGTTGGTTAAGCAGCACACGAGTGTCCGGCGCTCCCCGGGGCGGTCTGACGCATCACTCTGAGTGACGGACAGCTGTCACGGCCGCAGGGCAGGACGCTAATCACTCCAGCAC